>VMKM01000623.1:40000-277954 GCA_008360985.2 Macquaria ambigua | reverse complement strand
AAAGCTGCAAACGGACGCGGGTAAAGAGTTTTTTAACAAGAGTTTTGAGGCTTTGATGAAGAAACACGGTATCGTACATTTTGCCACAGCCAGCGATCTAAAGGCTTCTGTGATTGAAAGATTTAATCGCACTCTAAAAACTAGAATGTGGAGATATTTTACGGCTAAAAACACCCGACGATACCTCGACGTCTTACAAGACATGGTGAAAAGCTATAACCACAGCTATCACAAGAGTATAAAAATGACGCCTATGCAGGTGACGTCGGAGAACGCCTTTCAAGTGTTTCAAAACCTGTACGGTACTTTCCCCATCCGTCACAAGGACAAATTAAAGATGAATTTCAAGAAAGGAGATCTCGTCAGAATATCAAAGTTGAGAGGAGTGTTTGACAAAAAATATGAACAGAGTTTTACTGACGAAGTGTTTACAATATCCGACTGCATTCCCCGGTTTCCCCCCATATACAAACTCAAAGATTACGACGGATCGAGGGATCATTTTATGAGGCAGAGCTGCAAAAAGTAAAATTGGCTAAAGACAAGCTGTATCAGGTGGAGAAAATTCTGAGACGACGTACTGTCGGGGGTGAAAAACAGGTTTTAGTACGCTGGAAAAACTGGCCTGAAAAATTCAACAGGGGGGTCAAGGCCTCTCAAGTGAAAAATGTATAAAACCTACTTTCTCTTCTCATCTGTTTCATTACACCATGGATCAAATGTCAGGCGAGGGGTTTTATGTAACGCTACCCTCCAACGCCAGCCTCGATGTATTTAAAAACAATACAAGTTCTAGTTTTAGGGTGGAGTTAGCGCAACATATTAATTTAGAGGGCCCGTGGCAGGTAGCCTTGACTGAGATTTCATACCCGCACAGCTGGTTTAACATTCCCCAAGATGAGGCCTACTTTGAATGGAACCGATGTTCAGTTAAATTATAGCGTGATTCAAAAAAGATTTGAATGTCAAGCGGGAGGTCAATACCATCTACGCTTTTTTCCACCCGTGGCTTACATGCTGGGATTCAAACCGGGAGAATGGATTAAGTTCGACGTGAGACTGGCTCCCTATCCGGCGGATATAAAGTCAGGGTTCTATCAGCTTTACTGTTATAGCGCCGTGGTCCGTCATCAGATGGTGGGTGACGCTTACGCTCCTCTCCTGCGCACGGTTAAAGTAGAGGGGACGTTTGGTGACATAGTCACACACTGTTTTAACCCTGCCGACTATCTACCTGTGGCTAAGAAACATATTGAAAACATTCACATTGAGATTAAACCGGATCAAAACGTCCCGGTAAACTTTACCTACGGGAAAACTATCGTGAAACTGCATTTTAGGCCTGTAAAAGCTTTGCCTTAGGGATCAATCATGGCGCAGGTGTCTTTGAGATCGGATCCTCATCGTTTTGTGAGTTATTATGAAAATCAAGTCGGCGGCACTTTGCCCAGTTTTTACGGAGCACCCGTCATGTACGGCCGAGGTATAGGCTCTATATTTTCAAAATTGTTTCGTTTTGTATCCCCTCTGGTGAAAAGAGGTTTTGCCATTGCTAAACCTCATCTGAAATCGGCCGCATCCAACATTGCCTCCGACGTGATAAGTCAGACGATGGGGAAATTTGCCAAGAACCAGAGTCAAGAAGGATCAGGCGGTATAATGGTTTTGTCGCTGAGACTGAGGAAGAGACCGCCGGGAGATCGCGTTACGGAGGGAAGTAAAAAACGCAGAAACTCAAAAAAGAGAAAATCAGTCGGAAGAAACCTACCTAAAGGAAGGAGCTCAGTCCGGAGCAGCGACATATTTTAGAAAAGAGAAACCATGGCTCTGTTACATCATAAGTCCGCCGAGTGTACTATGGGGGAGCTGGATTTATTTTCAGCCCCCATGACGCAGCTTTCTATCTATATAAGGTCTACGTGGAAGTTTTACCTTTATCTGCCATTACCGATAGAGGCCCCATTGAGTTCTTTATCCCCGGAGACGGTGAACAGTATTTGGATCTGAACGACACATTGTTGCACCTCCGCCTGAAAATTACCAACGCGGACGGTACCGACCTGCAGGACGGAGAGCCGGTGGCGCTCATCAACTATCCTCTGAATACCATTTTTAGCCAATGCGACGATAGGTTGATTTCACAGTCTAGCGCCACACACCCTTACAGGGCTATGATCGAAACTCTGCTCAACTATTCAACTGATACGTTAAAAGGACAATTCAGCGCGGGCCTGTTTTACAAAGACACGGCCGGGGCTATAGATTCTATAGTGATCAATAACGGGCCTAACAGAGGTCTAAATGAGAGAGGTCGGTTTACAGCCGGTTCTAGGGAGGTTCAACTGCTGGGTCCTCTCCACGGGGACATATTTTTCTGTGAGAGGCTTCTTTTGAACTCTGTAGACTTGAGAATTAAACTGACCCGCGCCAGCGATGACTTTTGCCTCATGGGACCGGGCAACTCGACTTTCCGTTTAAGAATACTAGGCGCGTCTCTCTTTATGAAAAAAGTGACCGTTGCCCCCGCTGTTCGTTTAGGGCATGCGTCTGCTTTAATGAGGGGTAATGCCCTATACCCTCTATCACGCATTAATGTAAAAACCTACTCCATCCCTCAGAATTCTAGAATATGTAACCAGGAGAACCTCTTTCTGGGTACCATGCCAAAGTACGTGGTTGTAGGGATGGTTAACCACGAAGCCTTCACGGGAAGAAGAGACCTGTCGCCCTTCAATTTTGCCCATAATGATGTGGAATATCTGGCCCTGTGTCAGGACGGCAGACAGGTTCCGGCCAAGGCTTTCCAACCCCAATTTAACCAGGGGACTTCTGTCAGAGAGTTTTACAACATGTTTATCGCCACTGGGAGACATCTTAAAGATTTACCTCTAAGCATCAACCGCGAGTAATTTCAGAACGGATACTCTTTATTTGTTTTTAATCTCAACCCTGGCGAAGACATCGAAGCCTTGTCCCCCGTGTCCAATGGAACTTTAAGACTGGAAATGAGATTCAGAGTTCCCTTACCGCATACCGTCACTCTCATCGTTTATGCTTGTTACGATTCCATTCTGGAGATCAACTCTAAAGACAGGTACTGGTGGATTATTATTAAAAACAAGAAGAATGAATAATCATCAGTTGGAAGGTCTTTTGCGGCATCTGCTGGGTGATGTCTTTTGCGGTGTGTGGGCATCTGACCAGTTACCTTTACTGAGTCGTTCGTTTAGACTCCCCTCTTAATTTATTGTAAACACGCATAAAGGACACGAACCAGGGGAACACTGGCTATCTTTAACTCTGGAGGAGGACGGTAACGCAACCTTTTTTGACTCTTTTGGACTACCCCCAGATTTTCCCCATTACCCCTCGAGCATCTTACAGTTTTTGGAAAACCATAATGGGACTCGCCGCGTATTCTATCACAACCGTCAGCTTCAACACCCTCTGTCCACCGTGTGCGGTCAACACTGCGTATATTACCTCTGCCACCGGGCATGCGGATTATCTTTTGAACGAGTATTGTCTTTGTATCAAGATGATGTGTTAAAAAATGACCTTAAGGCGTCCAACCAATATGAAAAAATATCAACATTGTATCAGAAATCAAAGCTCGACTCATATATACGTTATGTATAAATTTATGGGGGAAGGTTGATCCAAGATTTTCTTGTTTTACACAATCTGGGTTTTCTTTCTGTCTGTAATCCAGTGTGGGGATAATGTTATTTTCTTTTTTACGGTCCGTGCTTTGGGAAAGACTTCTTCATCCTCTTCTTCTTCTTCCACCAGGACAGAGACTGTCTGAGATGTCAAACTACTGCACAGAGAAACCTAGAGAATGTAATTTGTCTATCGGATGAGCGGATGGATTTCTGGCAGATGTGAGCAGTTCCACGATCCAATTTCCCACAATGCTGCTGTCAGAAGATCTGTTAGAAACTGCATTGTGTGCTTTCTCTCCCCTTTCTCTCTCCTTCTGTTGCTTTCTGCAGGTGTTTCTGCCTCCGGAGCTGTGGAGCCTGGATCTATGGTTGCGGCCAACTGCTGCCCCGTGCTCCTCCTCTGCACCCGCTGCTGCAGTTGCTGTTGCTATTATTATTAGTATTGCTGCTATAATGTTGCTCTTAGTATTATTTCTGTTGGTGTTAACATCCATACCATTACCACAACCACTGCGTTACATCTCTGTGTGGAACTGTGCTGCTGTATGTTCTCTTTCCTCCTGCTCTCTCTCTCCCACTCCCCCCCTCCCCCTTCAACCCAACCAGTCGAGGCAGATGACCGCCCACCTAGAGCCTGGTTCTGCTCGAGGTTTCTACCTGTTAAAAGGGAGTTTTTCCTTGCCACTGTCGCCTAGCGCTTGCTCATGGTGGGTCTCTTTTTTATAAGAGAGCAAAAGATTTTTAAATAAATCAATCATATGAGACCCTTTCACAATCTTGCCCTTGTAAACAAATTCTCCTTTCTGAGTCCATCCATCACCGCTCTCGGCTAATTTCTTCATGATGTACCTGGCGTTCTTGCGGTCTCGCACTGGAAGGTTATTCAATACCTCGTTCACCGCGTCATCCGAGTCAGCCTGTTGTTTTTCAGCAACGGCGTCGTCCTGGGCCTGAGCCTCTGGGTTCTCGGTCGACGGGTCTTGAGGTAGAGTCAATGTAATCCGTCGTTCTTCTTTTTCCCCTTGCTTGATCAAGGTGAGATATCTCTGCAGCAGGGCGTTGTATTTTTTAATTTTTTCATACAAGCTCAATCCCGGCTCGTTTAATATCGCTCTCATTCTTGCATCCAAATCATCTTCGGCCGTTTGTCTAATAGACGACTCCGAATGAGTCAGACGGCTTAACTGGTGGGGTGAGACGAGAAACATTTTCTGCGCTGTCCTCAGAGACATTTTAATTTCTTCTAATGATTCCTCCTAGAAGCTCTCCAATCATAGGAATGGCGGCTGTAAGCAGGGGTAAAATAAAAACCTCCCGACTGTTTCTTCAGAGTCTGGTGTTTGTGCTTTAGGCTGGTTTTTTTATCCGCCAGCAGTCTGATAACTTTCTTTTGTTTTTTTAATTTCTTGTATTGAGTCGGAGACAGAGGGATGTTTCCTTTCAAAAGATTTAAGGCAATCTCACACAGAGCCTGGAGAAAGTCGGGGGAGCAGTGGGTGAGAATTTTTTTACGTTTCTGTGGCGTGGTACAGAGCTTTTAGTAAGGGAGCGTTTCTTTTTAACCGAGTCGACATGATGGCTTACTTTGTTTTGGGTATATAAACAACTGGCCACTGGTGAGGAAGCACACCCGACCTCAGTCTGTATTGTTGGGCATGAGGTCGATGATTAAATATCCGTGGGCATCTTTGGTGGCGTCTTCGAAACTTTCCAAGAAAAAGGATTTTTGTGAGGGAAAGATTTGATGAGCTAATATGTTCATCTGTAATTTATCACGAGGGTTTTTAAACATCACCAGATAATTGCTGTTCAAACTAATGGTACGGCTGTGTTTACCCTGGTGAAATACATTCTGCGTCAGCATCATGACGCTCATATTCTTATGATGTCTGTACTGCGTAAAAATTTTAACCACTTCAGGGTGATCTGAGGCTTGAAAAATAACATCATCAAGAACGATCAAATGAGTTTGTTCAGGAGGAAACAGATTTTCATCTTCAAAAGAATCAGGCAGTCCCTTGACAAATTTAATCTTTTTATTCATCTTCTGCAGTTCAGCGTACATGGGTTGAAAAGAAGTATAAATCCACACAATGTTTTCTGGTTTTGAATTCATCACATGTTCACAGTTTTCCAGTACACTTTTGACAAAATAAGTTTTCCCACATCCGCTGGGTCCCACAATCAAACATGAAAAAGGCATACACAGTCTAGGATCAAAATCAATCTCTTCCATAGCAGCAAGGTGTGACATTTCTTTTTCCCTAAATGTTCTAATAACCAAAAGGCAAAGTTTTTCCGTCGGCAAACAGACATCTCTTATCGTACACCACTCTAAACTTTTTCAGAAATGACGAGTTTTTCAACAGAAACCCCCTTTTATCACGAGTGATGTTGTGCTGAGGGGTCTCAATCACACCCTCTTCAGAGTTGTTTAAGTAACCCTCCACCAGCTCTCTGACGCTATCAAAGTTGACCCGTTCACAGCATTCCAGGGTCTGTGTAATACCCTTTACACGCAACACTACTTTCTTTTCTTTGACCGTTTGGTAGGCGTAACTCTTGGGACCGGCAGCCACAAATTCCTGAATGCTGTCACCCCCCAACTCATCTGTCAACTGACCCAAGTAGTTACCCATTTCCAGGGGAGTCTCTCCATCTTTCACCACGTACACCAAGCTGTCTGTGTCTGTATACAAAACATTCTCTTGCACCCGCTCCAAATAACTGTACAGCTTTAAGCGAGCGTAAGCGGTGGTGAATGCGGCTACGAAGACATTATTCACCTTGTTGGGGGCACGACACAGCGTTCACTGTAGGTCCATTGAACCATAGCAGTTTTGTCATTGAGGAAGCTAAAGTAATTGACTCTGTATTTCCCCGAAAACATAAAGCTGAAAAATTCTTCAGGCTCACTGACAAGGGTGGTCTGAGTCAGGTTACTTCTCTGTGCAAACTTCCCCCAGAAGCTGTTGAGACACAGTTTGGACACTTGTCTCTTTGCAGGGTTTGCCTCGATTTTGTCGGCGTCTAATTGAATACCTTGATTATCTCTATAGTCTCTGATGTACCTTTCCCTGCTCTCCTGATCCGTTGCCTCGGACGGGTACCCCGAAGCTTCCTGCTTACCTTTCAGAAATGTGTGTATGTAGTTGACAAAAATGGAATCGCTCTGTCTGTCACAGTGCCATACCTCCGTGATTTTTGCAACTCTATACCCCAACTCTAGAGCCTTGTTAAATTCAGCCGTGACCCAAACCTCCTCGTCGTGACAGCAAGGATCCTGCTGATTATTGATTTCTGCACAGGTGCGGCAGAGGGTAAACACCAATTTACCGTGAGACGTTTTGTGGGGTAAAACGGGGAAAAACAGTGCTCGTGGCGGGTACACCACAGCTCTGATCAGACCAAAGTAGTTTTGAGGCTCGTCAAAGTCTTTGTAGATGATGGTAGGGTGACCTAGTGGGTAAGGAAAGCTACAGTTGACAAACGGGTACAGGGAAGTAACATCTACATAGTGTACTCGTTCATTTTCACCCGCCGTGTACCTCAACCTGACAGCACTCGTCCTACCACCAAAAAGAGCTTGGCGGGGAGAGAGAGGCTCTGGAGGCTCGAAACCCTTGAGAAACTCTCTCACCCCTGGATGGGATTTTTTCATCTCCCTCCATTCGTGCTCTCTGATGACGACCGTACGGATACCGTGAACAGCCCTTAGTGTCTGTAATTTCTCCTCACAGGCCACGTGCAGCTCCTCAAAGGGAGCGTCGGTCAAAGGGCAGGTTTCGTGAGGCTGAAAACAAGACGGACAACCGTGATAAAAGCACCCCAGAAACTCCCAAGCATACTTTACACCCTCGATCTCGGCGTAGCCGTCTACATGGTACTTGCCAATCTGTTTTTCACCCCTGTTTAGAGCATGCTGGATAAAGATGTTTTGGCTGTGCGCTACCCACTCCAACCACTGGATGGAGGCATTGGAGAAGGATTTGCATTGGCCCCTGTAGTCATCTGGTGAAGGTATCGCTAGGGTTTTAGAAGGCAGAAAATTGGTTAGGAAAACCTTCATGCAAGCAGAGGCGATGGTGACGCAGCTGAGAGGGTCTACACCTGTTTCTCGAAGAAACTCATTTCTGAATTTGGTGCAGCCGGTTAAGAGGATTTCAACGTCATTTTTACAATAATGTTTGGCCTCTTTCTCAAAGTCAAAGGTTCCCCGGCTAGCTTCTCTGTACCAAGCGTAAAACTCTTCCTGCTCACGGGGACCCATGCGCTCTACGCCGTAATCTTGCGGCGGAGGGTAGGGCCCTGTGTAGTTTAAACGCTCCTCTGAGCTGAACCCGTGAGGAAAATACCCCTTGGTTTGATTGCTGAAGCCCAGCGCCTTAGGCATGGCACTAAGACGCATGGTGAGGAAAGACAGGGAGTCTATGTATTTTATCTCATAATCGGGGTCTTGGAAGCAGATGATTTTGCTTCCGTGCATGATGAGAGACGGTTTTAAACCCAACTTTATCATACCATTGAGGATCAAGTAGCTGTCAAACCCCTTAGCATTGTGTGCTATCAATACAGCTCCTCTATATTGAGGCTTTCTGAAATGCAGGAGGAAAGATTTCACACAATCTAAGCCATAAGCACCCCACTCTGAACCCTGTAAAGTTTTTGTACACACCAGGTACGGGTGATGCACACAGTCCTGTCCCACAAATGTTTCAAAATCATAGAAAACCAGTTTCTCATTGTGCTCTGTGGTTGCAGGGAGAGGTTGAATGTAACACTGATGATCATTAGAGTTTATGTCAGAATCCGGAGCTAATTTCACTTTGCAAATTTTACATTTAGAGGTTGGACACTTGTGTCTCTTGCTATCTTTAGTCATAGCGACGTAGTACATTTTTCCGCATTTTAGGCATTTTTTATTTAACTCGCATTTGCTGACATACCCTCCAGCCACCGGCCTTGCTACAGGCTTTTTATGTCTAGACATACAGGAAGGAGTGCGACACGTCCGGTTACAGTCGTGGCAAAAGACAGGATCCAACTGATCACGGGTACAAACAGGGTCAATGCAGACGGAGCAATGGCCGCCGCATCTGTGTTTAATAGGATTGTTGTAGCCCTTATAACAAAAATTACAGGCGTGCCGTGTCCCTAGAAAACCTTTAAGATTTTTTATACCGTAGTAGTGGTTTTGGAATAGAAACAGAAACAGAGGCGGGTCAGAAGTTTTAGGGAAATCTGTCTCAAAATGAGACATAACCCGATCCTCATTGCATCTGTACAACACTATGATTTTGCGTTTTAAAATCTTTTCAAATTTGTTGACGTCGCTAAAGGCCACCGACGTCTGCTCACTCAAACCGGCACAGCGTTGAAACTCTCTGCCTCGCAGTGTAGCCTGACTATCTGTGAGTTTAGATTCGATGAGATGGGCTAAACTGATGGCAAAGCAGAGCTGGTTTTGTGTATTGTTCACATCGTACAAGTGACGAGCTTTCTTTTTTAAGATTTCACATTCTAGAGTTTTTTCAGCCTGCCTTTTAGCACCTCCTCTGGGATTCCGCACCACCTGCACAACTAGTTCTAGGCTGGCGTCGGACATGATTGACATGTTTGATTGTACTAACCGGTCCAGTAAGGCTTGAAAAGCCGGTAGGACGGCATCACCCTCATCGTTAACGGAGACGGAAACATGATTTCGCACATTTTCACCAATCAACTCCAACTGTATCACATCATTGCGTCTGACCTCTGATGTAGCTCTATCAGCCAGATCCTGAAGGCTATCCATCACATGTGAATAAAATGAAGCATAATCGGGCACACTTTGAGGAGGAGGAAAATTTAACATGCGTCTAATTTCAAGATTGTTAAAGCGGGCTCGAGATACCGTTCTGGATGGATCTACCCTCTCATTTTCATTTAATGCAGAGGAGGGACCCGCGGTCGGTTCAGTTTCCTGACCCGGATTCCCTCCATGTTGTTGTGGGGGAACAGACTCGTCTAAATTTGGGGCGGGGGTCGGGGTTGATAAAACACTAACGGCAGAGGAGGGTTGAGAATCATTTTGATGTGAGAGAGTAGGAGGTGAGTTTTGTGCATAGAGCCGGAGAGCATCTTCTAAAGGTTGGAAATAGTTCTCAACGTTTTGGTCTCGAATGACTTCTGAAAAAGGAGGTGAGCTTTGTGCATAGAGCCGGAGAGCATCTTCTAAAGGTTGAAAATAGTCTTCAAAGCTATGGTCCCGAATGATTTCTGAAAAAGGATCAGCGTCTGTGATACCAACCAATTCTATAGGAGGTTGCGGCAAAATTTGGTTCAAACGTTCTACCAGATTGTAAAAAGCCCCTAAATCTATGTCTTTATCCATGTTAAAATGTCACACCTTACTTTTACAATAACAACACCAACACCTACAAAAATGCCACGCTTTACTTTCCAACGACGAAAAAAAAATGATACACCTTACTGTGCAACAACTTTACAACAAGACTTTACAGTATTTTCTCGCATAGGGCTAGAAAGGAGGAAGAGATGGTTTGTCCTACGCTTATGAGATCTCTGATGAGAGCCAGCCTCTGCGTATCGTAGGAAGGGGTTCTTTCACTCTCCCGACGTTGAGGGTGAGCTTGTAAGCCGAGATGCAGTGCCTCTGTAGTGAGAGAGAATATTAAGTTAAACTTCTGTCTGTGTGTGTGTGTGTGTGTGTGTGCATGCCTGTGTGTGTGTGTGTGTGTGTGTGCATGCCTGTGTGTGTGTGTGTGTGTGTGTGTGAAACGATAAGATTTTGTTTAAAATTGTGTTGGTGAAACTTTTTAACATAGAAAGTGGAAATTGTAGCATGCACAACAATACAGCGGTAATAATGATAATAAAAACAAACCAAATGCCAGTCACCCCTAGTATTTAGAAATGTTACTTGATTTAAGTAATCCCCTTTGAATATATTACAAAGCATCCTACAGCATACGCTATTACCAGCCTCTGCATCACCTTCTTGTATTACAAGCATTAGACCTCCGGTGTTAGGGGGCGCTGCTGCAGCTACCCCCTCCTTAACTTGTATGATACACGTCACCGGAACTACGCTCTTCTCACCCTCCCTTCTTTGACTCAGACAACAGGAAGTCGAGTTTCATTTCAATCCTGCTGGCGGGCTGTCAACATCGGGTTATTATTGAGATTTGTTTTAAAAAAAGTTTTAGCGACTTACCGGATTCAGCTCGCCCTGCGATGGGCTCCTTCGCCGGGCCTTCCCTCTGGAAATCGGCCGCTGCTTGGTCCAAACCCCCTCCCTTGGACGGAGGTGGAGGAACGGGTTTCTTTCTCTTCGATACCCCTTGAGCAGGCTGCTTTCCTCGGCCTTCCGTACGGATGTTCCCCCTGCCTGATCCAAACTCGCTCTCTCGGCCGGAGGTGGAGGAACGCACGGCTTTTTTCTCTTCGATGCACCCCGAGCAGACTGCCTTCCCCGGCGTTCTGTTTGGAAATCGTCCGTCTCCTGATCCGAACCCTCGGCCGGAGGTGGAGGAAGACACGGCTTCTTTCTCTTTGGCTTGCTCAGAGATGGCTGCGCTTGGACGGGTGCTGCTGGGTGTTTCACCACGCCGACGGAGTTCGGACCCTCCACAACGCTCAGAGATGGCTGCGCTTGGACGGGTGCTGCTGGGTGTTTCACCACGCCGACAGAGATCGGACCCTCCACAAATCGATCTCCGTCAGGCTCCTCTAGGACGGTATCATAGTAATCTGTAAGTAAGCTGTTTCAAAACATTGAAATATACGCTGGGAATGTTGCAATTTACAAAGAGAAAATCGTAACCTACTTACTATAAGTTGTCTGTGAGAAGGTTAAACATTCCAGCTCTTCTGAAGTAACTGTTGAAAATAAAGAAATAGGTTTTAAGTACTAAGCTGTAGGAAAAAAATTGAATTAACAGATATATGTATATATATTATTAAAGGCTTCACTTACAGGGTAACAGGTCTGTGTTCCTTGGAGCCGGGTGAATATCGATCGTGATTTCTATAAAATAGGTTTTTGTTGTTTAGACCTATTATTTTCTTCTTGATGAAAATACTGACGATAGAATAGGATAAATATTATTACCGCTGTCCATCCTGCGTCTTCAGTCTTCAGTCTTGAGTGAGTCTCCTGAGGGGTTTTCAGGCCCGTATTTTATACCGTAGCACTCTCATAACAAACACGGCGTTGCAATAAAAAAACTAGCGTGCGTCTTTTATCTTGTCATGCCATTTGGTCTTTTTGACCCTGTTGTTTGTCACCATGTCAGTATGTCACTGGAACTTCTGTGGAGAAAAAACAGCTGCTTCTTCTCACAGCCCTGCTTCTTCTCACAGCCCAGTGTTTTCTTGTTACTGTCTTGACTTTCCAAATACACAAGAACCATTTGGGACCTCTCTGCAGGAAACCTTGTAACACCTCTTAACTCTGATTCTCTCATTGAAATCAGTGCTGAACAAATATATAGACCCAGTCTTTAGTGAGGGATTTACTAAAGTCCATACTGTTGTGCTCTCACATGAAACACATTTCACTTTAAACCATGTTGCATTAGACTAGGTTTTTTTTTTTTGACTCAGCAACTCTGGTGTCTGCCTTAACTGTGTTGGCTGTTAGATTGTCAGTATGTCACAGAAACTTCTGTGGGAAAGACAGAGCTGCTTCTCTTCACAGCCCAGTGTTTTCTTGTTGTCTTGACTTTCCAAATACACAAGAACCATTTGGGACCTCTCTGCAGGAGACATGACCCCCTGTAACACCTCTTAACTCTGAATCTCTCATTGAAATCAGTGCTGAACAAATATATGGACCCAGTCTTTAGTGAGGGATTTACTAAAGTCCATACTGTCTCTCACATGAAACACATTTCACTTTAACCCATGTTGCATTAGACTAGTTTTTTTTGACACAGTAACTCTGGTGTCTGCCTTAACTGTGTTGGCTGTTAGATTGTCAGTATGTCACAGAAACTTCTGTGGGAAAGACAGAGCTGCTTCTCTTCACAGCCCAGTGTTTTCTTGTTGTCTTGACTTTCCAAATACACAAGAACCATTTGGGACCTCTCTGCAGGAGACATGACCCCCTGTAACACCTCTTAACTCTGAATCTCTCATTGAAATCAGTGCTGAACAAATATATAGACCCAGTCTTTAGTGAGGGATTTACTAAAGTCCATACTGTTGTGCTCTCACATGAAACACATTTCACTTTAAACCATGTTGCATTAGACTAGGTTTTTTTTTTTTGACTTAGCAACTCTGGTGTCTGCCTTAACTGTGTTGGCTGTTAGATTGTCAGTATGTCACAGAAACTTCTGTGGGAAAGACAGAGCTGCTTCTCTTCACAGCCCAGTGTTTTCTTGTTGTCTTGACTTTCCAAATACACAAGAACCATTTGGGACCTCTCTGCAGGAGACATGACCCTCTGTACCCCCCCCGCTCTGCTGTTTTCACAGATGGTGTTAACTGGGGGTTTGTGTTGCTGTCAAAATTTGAAAAAGAGAGGGAATTAAGGTGATTGGACGGGGCGGGACTTCCGGTGACAAATACCGTGATTTGATTGGATGAGGCGGGACTTCCGAGGGGGCGGGGCTTGTGACGTGGCACGTTCTGATTGGGACCTGTCAACAGCCTTGATGGAAAGTGGTCCCTATATCTCTCTGTAGATATATATGTGTATATACAATAACGTTGCTGCCGTATTTATGCCTGATTTAGATTACGTTATTTTCAGTGTGTGATAGAGCAGCTACAATGTTACCATAGCATAGCTCTGATCGATCTGAACTTCATTGAGAAAACAAACATTTTAAAAGTTGTTTGCTTGTTGCCTTGTGGACAGACCTGACAAAGCATCAGTTCATATTTTTTTACAATTTGGCATCATGATGTAGTTATTTCGGCATCCTTTTGATACGTTTATTGCAATTAAATCTCAGCAAAATCTGTTTATTTTGGGTTCATACCGCTGTAGTAAGCCATATTAAACTGCCACTCACCGGAGACAGATGGACAGGCACTCCAAGGCTGAGACGGAACGCCTGTAGGGGAAAGCTGTTCATGAACCATTTGGAGTAGGCCTATATGCATAATCTTGGGTTTAATTTCTTGCTGTGGCTTTAACAAACCCCATAGTGTTGCATATAATTTTTTTCTTCATTTCCTAGGCCTACATCAACAAATCAGTTCTGTATTTAGGTGCAATGATAGAATTATACAAATATAAAAACAATTTATTAAGCAACAGCAACCACATCACAAAAAAAGGGTTTCCTCCTCATCAACATTAAAACATCAGTGTAGCTGACAACAAGACCTAAGTCACAAACCATTTCACCAAAAACATCTCAACTTGATAATCCATATAATTACCAATGCTCCCACAATTTACCTCTAGAAAAGAATGCAGAATAACACTATAACCAACAGTTATTAAAAAAACATTTTCTGAAGTGAGGTTGGCATTGTGGCACAAATAGTATTTGCTCCCATCTGTGCATTCTTCATGGGCCCAGGAGTGGCATGACACACAGGAGATCCAAATCTCCCTTGATCTGGAGTAGCTCTCCAGGCAGACAATGCAGAACACTTCCTCTTCACTTTCTTCATCATCTTCTGTTCTTTTATTAACTTATTTCTTTTTTGGTTTTGGTTTAGATTCTGTGAAATTCATCTTCCGCTTGCACTTGGATCCAGTTGCTCTTTCCCTCTCCAGCTGCAGAGAGTTTTGTACAGGTGTATCTGTTAGACCTCATCCAAAAGCGTCTCCACGCAAAGTGAAGCAAGTCAAGAGAAGGAGAAGAAACACAGCAGACCTGATTGTGACAGGTGAGAAGACAACCTCAGATGATTGCCCTGGTGCTGAAGTGGAAGGAGGCAGAGGAGCCTGGAGCAGAGGAGCCTGAGATGGGGGTGCCTGGAGCAGAGGAGCCTGAGATGGAGGTGCCTGGAGCAGAGGAGCCTGGAGCAAAGGAGCCTGAGATGGAGGAGTCTGAGGCAGAGGGGCCTCAGATAGAGGAGCCTGAGGCAGAAGGGCAGGAGCCTGAGATGGAGGTGCCTGGAGCAGAGGAGCCTGAGGTGGAGGAGTCTGCGGCAGAGGGGCCTCAGATGGAGAAGCCTGAGGCAGAAGGGCAGATTCTGAGGCAGAGGGCTGTGGTGGGTATGGACGGTCAGTGACACATGAGGGGGCATATTCCTGGTTGGAGAAAATATCCCTATTTAAAGGCCAGATTCCTGAGCACCTGAAGCCTGCCTGGGCATTTGTGGTCATGGCAGCCAGTGGCAAGGTATCCTTCACTATTCCAGGGAGGTTGTAGATGGTAATGGTGTGCCCAGGGTGTGTCTTCATCCATTTGTCTTAGAAATAGTTGACATATCTCTTCAGCGGGCCATAAACACTGTGGTCCAGAGGCTGAAGCTTATGTGAACAGTGAGGGGGGAAGGATAAGAGCACAATGCCATGTTTCTTACAAAAATCAATCCCCTCCACTGACAGATGGTAGGCATGGTTGTCCAGAATCAGCAAGACTTTTGATTGAGGGCTGGATCTTGTGTGAGTTTGAAAGTGACGCAGGAAGACAAGGAAATCTTCTGCTTGCATCCAGCCAGATCCATTTGCCATCCCAATACATCCAGGTGGTCCATCTCTGTTGAGGTGAAGATGGAAGTCCTTCCTTGGGAAAATTAAGTGGGGAGGAATGGTGTTACCCAAGGCACTGATAGCTACCATTGTGGTCACCAGAGAACCACGCTCCCCAGAGGTCAAAGCTCCAACCTGTTTGGCACCCCATCTGGCCAGTACCCTGCTGGGGTTCTGGACTGTAGTTATACCAGTTTCATCTGCATTCCATATCTTTTGCACTGAAATGGTATCTCTCCACAACCTCTTCCAGATTATTGAAGAACTTTGCTACATTGGTTCGGTTAAAGCTGGTGGCTCTGGCAAGGTTTGTAGCCTGGGGACTGCGGATGGAAAGTGTAGGGTGCCTAGAAAAAAACAACAATAACTATTCTGATGTCATTATTACGCTGTCACTGGCAATTGCCCAAACCATACCACCCATTACACAAGCTACACTGCTAGCTACAAACAATGAATCTAGCTAACATTTGACAACATTTGTTCATGATCATCAAAACTAGACATTTAAATTCATAGACATTAAAAATTTAGACAGTATGAAGAAAAGACTGTAGTTGAAAAGAATTACTTTCATACCTCAAAAAAGCCTTGGCAGAAAAATGATGAAGTATGGGACATCAGTTTGCCCGCTGGCAGGCAGAGAAAAATCACCACAGAGTTTTGGGCGGGAATTCCAACCCGGGTCGCTACAGAGCACCTACTGAGTTTTTGAACACAACTCCCCAGATTGAGAGGCAAAGGACTTATCCACTGGACTATGACACAAGATATTCAGTAAGTAGAGTATACATATACATTTAAACTAAACACAAAACACTTTTCTTAAATTATTAGAAAAAAATAAATCTTTTACTAAGCCGGACACCATTTTCAAGTCAAGTCAAATTTATTTATAAAGCACATTAAAAAAACAACACACATTTACCAAGTGCACACTATAAACACACTATAAAATCACAATTAAAAGGCAAGAGACTAAAGAACGAGACACCCACAAATGTAACAATAGCCTACACACAGCGCAGGTAGGCTAGCTACATTTTGATGATGTCAGGGTCAATTGTAACACAGCATTACAACTGCCCCCAACCATACCACCCCATGACAAGCTACCCTGCTGGGTAGAAACATGTGCATAATGAGTTTCATGGTTCTGTCTTGTTTCTGATTGGTGCAATTTGAGATGTTACAATTGCCCCCGGTCTCCCCTAGTTGGTGTCCATCCGAGAAATCCTGGCACCCATCCTAGCTAACAGGTCATCAAACTGGGCTCTGGTCAGCCTCAAGTAGTGCTGGAAGCAGCTGTCATCCAGACGCAGTTCCTGGAGAAGGCGGTGAAATTCACCGAGCTGTGTGCGCCTCCGGATGATGTTATGAACCCAAACACTACGGCGTTTAGTTTTCCGACGTATTTGAGACTTCCACAACAGGTACAATGCAGCAATATTAGTTATTTCGGCCATGGTAACAAAAAGAAATAAACGTTGTTGGCACTCCATAATTTTTTCTTGGAAGAGAAGGGCAACGCGAATAAAAACAAATGATCCAGCGGTCAAACTCGAGCGAGTAAAGCGAGGCGAATATTCTTTTCCCCCAGACTTTGTATGTATGTTGTATAATATCCAAGGTACACATTTCTAGTAATTGCACAGTTAATTCTCATATTGTATTTTCAGACAGTTTTGGAATATTTTTCCTTTCCCAAAATTTGTCACTACTGAAACACAGTAATATACTGTATAATATAATAAGATTTTGTTTACATCAACCTTGTAAATATATTTTTTGCTACTTTATTAAAACGTTTTCACATGGAAAACAATAACAATTACAATTTTAAGTGTAATTTATGAGATTCATTGTATTTTGAATCCAGTCTTTATTTGTAAGGCATACAGTTGATCATACTGACTTCAAAGTTAAGCATTCATTAGTTTTTTTGGACAAAACAACCTGTGTTTTGGTCGTTTTTGCACATTTTTGGTAGTGACAGTAATGTTTTGGTAGTGACCACAATATTTAGTTAGAACAGAACACATAACATAGTACATAGTACTTGGATTTCAGATGACACCTCGGTGAAGAGCTATTGGATCATTTGGGTCTTGGGGAGAGTGCAAGTGAGAACATGTATGCACACCCAATGGTTTTTCTACAAAAAAAAAACCCATCTTACAATGTAGACTGTTTCAGAATCACTTTCAGTTTTATTTTTACACAATGTCCATTAGAATAGACAGCAGGATTATTTTAGGGTACAAAAACAGTGATACTTAACAATGTCAGATAAAATGGATTCCATCTTTAGCCTAAAATGACAGTAAATCAAGAAACACATTTAACCTCCATTCCACTCATTGATGTTTTGTTTCTTCACATTTTGTGTTTCTTCCCAACTTATTCTAACGTATAACTTCCTAACTGATTGTCAATTTCTATATCTCAGATATGCAAAAGTTAAACAATGTCACCAACATTTGCTTTTGAGTTAATCATTTTCAGATAAATCTGCAGAACCACCAAACTTGCGCACATGTGCTTGCATAAAACATTAATTTGAGGATACTTTTTATCCTTTGCTTGTCAGGAGTCTATTTAGCAGTTTAACTTTTTACACACTGCTATGAACACCGCTGGGTTGATTTTGACATGCCTACTTGTGACTTTTTCAGGGAAACAGATTAACATGATGACCTTTGAAAATTTGTTTCGCCCAATGTTGTGCATGATTTTGACTTCCACAGCACCTGAAGACAAATAATGGGTAAAGGACATGGCAAGTAATCTTATAAAGGATGATTCAAGTGTTATGGAATATTAGAATGGAAAATAGCTATGGTAGAAATAAACATTTCAATTCAATTCAATTTAGTTTTATTTATAAAGGGCCATATCATAACAAATTATCTCAGGGCACTTTTTTATATAGAGCAGGTTTAGACCGACTCTTTATATTTACAGAGACCCAACAGTTCTCACCATGAGCAAGCACTAGAGACAGTGGCAAGGAAAACCTCCCTTTTAACAGGCAGAAACCTTGAGCAGAACCAGAACCAGGCTCTGGATGGACGGTCATCTGCCTCAACCGGTTGGATTGAGAGAGTGAGAGAGAGAGAGCAGGAAGAAAGAGAACATATAGTAGTACAGTACAGTTCCACATAGAGATGTAAAGTAAGACTCTACAGATCCAGAGGCAGAAATACCTGCAGAAAGCAACAGGAGAGAGAGATAGAGAGAGAGAGAGAAAGCACACAACTACGGGAAAGAGAAGCAGTCGAGTTAGTAACACCCAGCGTGCGGTAGAGCTGTAGAAGCTGGGTACCACTTGTGTTTGTAATTTTATCGAAATTGTTGTAGAGGGATTCTGAGGGGGGTATGTAAATAGCACACAGGTATATTTGTTAGTCTGCACTTATTTCTTTGTTAATTTTCAGCCAAATATATGATTCTGCTTTTTTGATCATTTTAATTGAAGGGGTTAGTTCTGATCTATACCAAATAATCATGCCTCCTGAGTATCTACACTGGGTGACTGTTTGGAGTCTAATTGATGAGATAATAATCTTAATACAGCCGCAAGGACAGTGGAACTGTCTCCTCTGTACCATGTCTCAGGTAAGACGGTGATATCAGAGTCTTTTACCTCTCTAATAAAATCAGGATTTCTACTTTTTAATCCAAAAGCAGATGATCTAAGGCCTTGAATGTTCCAACATGTTATTTTAAATAATTTAATCTAAATGTGTTCTGTTAAAATAAATAAATAGATAATAAGAAGAAACAAATAATAACAACAAGAAGAAATTAATTACAAAGTTAAATTAAATGAAATGAGAAATTTGGGGGACAGTTTAGAATGTATGAGTTGGTGGAGACCAACTCATACAGTTGGTATGAGGCTGTGGCTCAGGAGGTAGAGTGGGTCGTCCATTAATCCCGGGGTTGGCAGTTCAATCCCCGACTCCTGTCCAAATTGAAGTGTTCTTGGGCAAGACACTGAACCCTAAGTTGCTCCAGATGAAGGCCAGCACCTTGCATGGCAACTCTGTTGCCATCGGTGTGTGAATGGGTAAATGAGACCAATCTGTAAAGTGCTTTGGGAACCGATAAGGTTGAAAAGCACTATGTAAGTGAAGTCCATTTACCACAGGGGATTATGATTCCATCATATTTAATTTTATCTCATAAATTTTACATTATCATTCTGTCTCTGCTCTTATACTATTTAGCTATGAGATTACACATTTCCATCATACGATGGATATGTCATGATCTTCCAGTTCCCCGACACCGAGAGTCCTGCCACTGCATCAAATGTCACCGTCTTCCTCCCAAACTGACACCAGTTGTCTGTTTCATTTGTGAACACTGAAAAGAAAAATACCACCATTGGGAGTAAAACACACTATCCACTCCACAGTTGTTCCCAGTGATGTTTAGTTCTTCACATTTGACACCCCACTCAGAGGACATTCTTTTCCAGGATTTCCTGAAGACCAAACAATCTGCATGAATTTACGACACTTCTCACAGTCAATTTTTGGTATATTTGTTGACTTGATTACATGAATGGGGAAAACTGGACTATGAATGAATGAATTGTATTTATATAGCACCTTTCATACACAAAATGCACCTCAAAGTGCTCTACAATTCAGAAACAAAAACACTAAAAACACAAGTTTAAAACCATACACATACACAAGGAGGAAGGGAGAAAATGAGTGTTACTATTTATAAAATAGCTTTAACACAGTTTCTTGAAACAGACAGCTGCTAGTTATAGGTTATATTAAAAAGATACAGTTTGAGTTGTTGTTTAAAACTGTCCACTGAGTCAGCAAGAGAAAGACTTTCAAATCTAAAAGATACAGGGAGCCAGTGTGGGTTGCGTAAAACAGGAGTTATCTCTCATTTTAGTTTTTGTTAAAACCCTGACAGCAGCATTCTGAATGGTCTGTAGTTTTGCAGTGGCTGCGATTGGTAGGCCAGTATATAGAGTGTTACAGTAGTCAAGATGACTAGAAACAAAAGCATGAACAAGCTTTTCAGCATCTACCTGGCTCAGTAGAGTTCTCACCTTCGCTATATTGCCCAAATGATAAAAGGCCATTTTGATCAACAAATTAAAATGGGCTGTAAAATTGAGGTCAGAATCTAAAATTACATCGAGGTTTCTTACTTGTGGTCGTGTCTAGGAGGCCAGATGTTCCAATTTAGCAAGAACAGGATGCCTTTTATTTTTTGGGCCAACTAGGGGGATCTCAGTCTTATCTTCATTCACTTTAGGAAGTTCTTCCTCATCCACTCATTAATGGCTGAGAGAGAGAAGTGTACAACTAAATCACCTAGAAATTAATAAAGAGGGGATAAACAAACAAAAAAAAACCCCTAAGAACACGTTGGAAGAAAACGTAATTGAAAAAACTGAAGGATTAAGAACAAATAATGAAGTGAAAGGAATATTAATGAGAATGTAGACCAAGATGGCCAGATGCAGTCCTTTGGCTCCATCTTGTGGCCAAACCTAAAAAGTGTGGTCTTTCCCAAGAAGGGATTCCAGTACTGGGGCACAAGGTGAACAGAGGAAATCCAAGGAGCTAATCAGAAACAAAAGTACATATAAGGAAAACAATAAACACCTGATTTGGTCTTGTGCAGGTTTGACACATTGAATACTGAATACTAAATGAAACCATATTTTTCACTTCTTACAAAGAAATGTGTTTCAAACCTTTTCTAGGAACAAATGCCAGCAAAACTAAATCTTTTGGTCAAAATAAGCATTACTCAGCAAGAGAAGCTTAAAAATGAATCTTTACATTCTCTAGACAAATGACAATTAAATTAAACCATGAAGTCCTCCAACCCATATGCGTCAAAGTCCTGTGTTGTTTGTCTAATCCATCCACCCGAACCTCTCTCCTTACGCGGACTTTGTTGCTCTTTATACTGCCTCACCCGTCTTCCGCCGTTTCTCCCGTCATAATTACTACGGCCACTAGAGGTCGCCATACATACAAACTTAAATATAGGTTGTAAACCGACATAGGCCTATCTTCACATTTCGACATTATCAAGGATGACTAAGGAGCACGAAAAGGATTATAAAATAACTACATATATTAATAGTTTTATTAATAAATACAAATTTAAACGAATGAAATCTGGGATTAATAGTTAAATAAACAATTAAATGCATAAATAAATGCATGTTAGTAAGTCACCGTCTTTACTTTATTTCTACATTTTTCAAAATGTACTTTTATTTTTTTCTGTATTTCTCAAAATGAATGTCATTTTACTGCTAAAATGGTGTGTAATTTCAGCATTCAGAAGTCAGTGACTGTAAATGACTCTTAGGAATGTCTATTATAAGAAAACCACTTCCTGTAAGCATTTAAGCTTTTATTTTGTTAATGCCCCTTTTAATATTATCGGGCTTTTATTTTGGCGCCCTCTACCGGAAAAATAGGATCTTGCTACGGAAAGTTAGTTCATGAGCGCGAGGACAGAATGAAGGAAAGTAAAACTACATTACTCGGCAATATAAAGCTGTCATGATTTAATAATTAAGCGCCCAGCTGGAACAGGAACAAGGTATTGAGTTATTTGATTTGTTTATGATGATGTTCAGTGATATGTGATTTAGTTGATAAACTGTGAGGAATTGTTTTGAATGTATAGCTATTGATATTTTTGTAAGAGCTCATTTGATGTTATTTGTCTGTTCTGTAGCTCTTATGGTGTTTTATGAAGAGAGGAAAGGAAATTTGTGTTCAAAAGATGGCGGACAGCTGAACATAAATAAAGGCTTCTTGAAACAGTACACTTCACTTCACCATTGTCTGGCTGGGATTTGCTACAGTGACACATAATCTATGTCCAAACATGATGTAGACTACAAGTAAATCCAGGTGGGTGAAA
The DNA here is from genome assembly GCA_008360985.2 of Macquaria ambigua. Lineage (NCBI taxonomy): Eukaryota > Metazoa > Chordata > Actinopteri > Centrarchiformes > Percichthyidae > Macquaria > Macquaria ambigua. Next base: position 255,694 of record VMKM01000623.1, on the reverse strand, counting down.
CGTTGAAGAGGAAGGATGTTTGCTTCAAGAATTCATTAAAATTAGGGAACAGAAGCAAATATACACAGAACTGGTAAGAAGAAACATGAGTGAAGTGTGCATAAGGAAACAATTTACAGCCTCCAGAGCTGGTCAGACCTACAATACACATACAGCTCATTCGTCATAAAAAATAATTTTATAAGGACGATCTGACTATATAGGAATTTTAGGCAGTTTAATCACATTCTAATTCTAATAGATTAAAGACTGTGAGAAAAGAAAGGAAGACCAAAGGATATACAATATAAAAAGAACATATTTCAAGCTGCCATAATCAATATTCTTGCTATAACAACATATCAAATGACAACGTGAAAACATTTTTTAATGTGAAAGGGATCGCATGTAGTAATGAACCTATAGTGAATTATCAGCTGAATCCGCAGCTCCCTTTGGCTTTACGGAGCTAGTGAGTTTCAGCTTATTGTTTATCTGTCGGCAACTTTACTGTTTTTGGTTCACTCTCAGCGCACTCATAGCGTTGTTTTCAGCTTTAAAAAGCCACTGTCCACTAGATAGATAGATAGACTTTATTAATCCCCAAGGGGAAATTTCAGTGTTGCAGTAGTAAAAAGGAACAATAAAAATATTTACAAGAAAATAAATAACTGTCCACTACCTGCTCAGCAGCAAACAGCAGACAGACACAGTTAGAGACTAGCTGGTGAACATAGTGGAGCATTTAGCAGCTAAAGAAATTCATCAGGTACAAACAAATATTGATTGATAATGTTGCACAGGGAATGCAACTGCATGTTCCTTTGACAGTTGCGACTATCAGAGCATTAGCTTATCCAGCATCTAACTAACCCTTGAGGAAAACCAGAACAGTTGGACTAGTGTAAGGCAGCATCATGATGATATACTGTACATTCTGCCTTCAGCCACAGACAGTGTTTGTTTTTATCATCGACACCAAAGCAAACCCTCCACCACCTACATCATCAGGGATGATTGTCCATGTCATTTCCACAGTGGATCACAGTGACAGAGATCAAGATTCAATGTTCATTTATATATCATTATACACAGAGTTATACAACAAAATGCAAGCTGTAGTCCCTTCATGCTACACACAGAAAACTATTATTTAGGGTGGAGTGCAGAGGATGAATTGAGGAGTCTCACAGCCTGACCATGGACCATGCACATCCCATGCCAGTTTGTAATGTTTCCAGTCAGGATGCTTTCTATTGCTCCTCTGTAAAAGTTAACAAGAACTTGGCACAGGAATTTTGCCTTTTTAAGTTTCCTTAAGAAATAGTCATTTCTGAGCTTTCTTTGCCAGGGTGGAAATGTGTGATGACCATCACAGGTTCTCTGTGATGCTGATTCCCAGGAATCTAAAACCGTTCACCTGCTCCACCTCACTGATGTAGATAGGAATGTTTGTCTTTGCCTCCTTTTCCCTAAAATCAATGATCAGCTCCTTGGTTTTGCTGACATTGAGCAGTAAGTTGTTCTCTGTGCACCACTCTGCAAGAGTGTTGATTTCCTTGCAATATGAAGTTGTTTGTAATCCAGTTGATGATGGTAGTGTCATCCGCAAACTTCACAACAGAGTTCATGTCTGGGATTGCAGTCATGGGTGTACAGTGTCAACAGGAGTGGGCTGAGCATACAGCCCTGGGGTGCTCCAGTGTTGAGCACTAGAGTGGAGAAGGTGTGACCGCCAATCCGAACTGTCTGGGGTCTGTTTGTGAGGAAGTCCAATATCCAGTTGCAGAGTACAGTACTCAAGCCCAGAGTGCTAAGTTTGCGAATCAGTTTCATGGGGGTGATTGTGTTGAATGCTGAGCTGAAATCAACTAACAGCATTCTGATATAGGCATTGCCACAGAGCATCTGGAGGAGGCTTCATCTTTTCACCTTAGAACCTTTGGGTTCTGCTTGGCACCCTGCTTGGCAAATATCTGCATACTTTTGTTAAAATCAGAGATTCTTTATTGTAAGTAAGTTTTCAGTTTCCCTGAGAATTCTAATCTAGAGGAAACAGGCCAAGGCTGTTTTTAACCAGTGACTGACATGCTGTTTTTTTCCCATCCTTCCCTTTTTTTGGAAGGGAAGGAATAGTCAAATAAGGTTAACTGTCTGAAGATGGCTGTGAAAAGGAAGGCCTCAGTTCAACAGTAAGGCTTTTAGTAACTCGCCAATTAATTCTATCATGAAAGTCAGTGTCTCATACAAACACACACTTGCATCTTTCTTCTGCTGCATCCAAACTAAGGGGAAGTAGCAGCACCACAAAGAATCGTCTTATTGCTGGTGGAGAGGCTTTGCCAAGCAGGATGTAGCTTTTATATCAAGGTCCTTCTGTGTGTGTGTGTGTGTGTGTTGCACATGGACAAGCTACTGCACCTGTGGGTTCAGCAGCAGAAGCCTCCATAATGATGAAGGGTGGGACTCCGGCATCCTCAAGGGCCAAGTACCCTTCATCACTTGGATCACCCATCACTCACTTTTCACAAATTCAACTCCAGTACTTCCTGAATGTTGACATTAAGGGGAAAGTCCACAAAATTTACATATAAAGGTCAGGCTAACACTTTCTATGAAGACCACATCTATAGTGCGTTATGGGGGCATTCATAGTGAATTACAATGCATTCATAATGCTTTATGACTACACTCAAACACACATAACATAGGGACGTTAATCCTTATGATTACTGTGAATAACCACATTTAGATAATAGCTTGATTAAAGAGTTTACATGGTTCGTAGTAACGTGATTTCCCCAATAACCCTGGGTTTACATCAGTTAATTGGATACTTGATTAGCTATTTTGTAAGGGTGGCAGTGAGAACAGTAATGTTAGCTGTGTCTTCCTGCTTCGGCTCTAGTTGTCTGCCTTGCGCAAAGCAGATTTTCACACAAATAACGTTAGTCAGACTGAATGTAAACATACATGTTGTTTTGATATTGATAACTTTATGTAATTAAAGCACTATAAATAGTTATCCTGCATTTCTATGTGAGACCAAATGAAGGGAATAGACAGACCATTACATTCTGAACATAATTTCTTTTTTTTTTTTTTCCAGTATACACGGATTTATGGCCAGGCTAACACTGAACAGCCCTGAGGTTAAATCTATTGATGAGGGGGTTAAAATACGTTTAAATATAAAACATGAAAAAATAAATAAAAACTATTAAAAAAAAGAAAAAGAAAAGAATGTCTTGGGTCATACTTTACCATCCATATGATAATTGTAGAACCGCCACCATTTTTTAATGGCTGGGGGGGGGGCATCCCACAGATGCTCGATTGGATTGAGATCTGGGGAATTTGGAGGCCAAGTCAACACCTTGAACTCGTTGTCGTGTTCCTCAAACCATTCCTGAACCATTTTTGCAGTGTGGCAGGGCGCATTATCCTGCTGAAAGAGGACACTGCCATTAGGGAATACCGTTTCCATGAAGGGTTGTACTTGGTCTGCAACAATGTTTAGGTAGGTGGTACGTGTCAAAGTAACATCCACATGAATGGCAGGATCCAAGGTTTCCCAGCAGAACATTGCCCAAAGCATCACACTGCCTCCACCGGCTTGCCTTCTTCCCATAGTGCATCCTGGTGCTATGTCTTCCCCAGGTAAGCGACGCACACGCACCCGGCCATCCACATGATGTAAAAGAAAACGTGATTCATCAGACCAGGCCACCTTCTTCCATTGCTCCGTGGTCCAGTTCTGATGCTCACGTGTCCATTGTAGGTGCTTTCGGCAGTGGACAGGGGTCAGCATGGGCACCCGGACCGGTCTGCGGCTACGCAGCCCCATACGCAACAAACTGTGATGCATTGTGTGTTCTGACACCTTTCTATCAGAACCAGCATTAACTTTTTCAGCAATTTGAGCTACAGTAGCTCTTCTGTTGGATCGGACCACACGGGCCAGCCTTCACTCCCCACACGCATCAATGAGCCTTGGCCGCCCATGACCCTGTCGCCGGTTCACCGGTTTTCCTTCCTTGGACCACTTTTGGTAGGTACTGACCACTGCAGACCGGGAACACCCCACAAGAGGTGCAGTTTTGGAGATGCTCTGACCCAGTCGTCTAGCCATCACAATTTGGTCCTTGTCAAAGTCGCTCACATCCTTACGCTTGCCCATTTTTCCTGCTTCCAACACATCAACTTCGAGGACAAAATGTTCACTTGCTGCCTAATATATCCCACCCACTGACAGGTGCCATTGTAACAAGATAATCAATGTTCTTCACTTCACCTGTCAGTGGTCATAATGTTATGGCTGATCGGTGTAAACTAGAGGTTGACTGAGGGGCTTAGAATACATTATGACTACCTATACACACCTCAACAATCAACTGTAGTAAGAACTCATGGTATTCTATAATAGTCCATGCAGTATTGTAAGTTATCATTGTATGTTAAGTAAAGTGAAGTACATACTGATGCATCTATAATAATACATGCGTCATCATAACGTTTCATTATTGGTGGTAAGTGTAATGCATTTTCATGCAGTTAAAATAATCATAAGTGATTATTATGCAAGACACCAAAATGCAGAGAATTACAAGTAAAAAGTGTGTGCTTTAGGAATACCTTAAGGTGTGTGTGTGTGTGTGTGTGTGAAGGGCAGTTGTAATGGGTGTAACTATTACAGTGGCTGCATACAGTTGTTGATGGTTTGTTAGATCTCATATAGGTTTTATACCTTAAGGTTCCATTCCTAAAGCAGACAAATTTTACTTGTAATTCTCCACAAGTGGTCCACAAGCATCATCCAACCAACCTGAACAACCTGGAGCAAATCTGCCAGGAAGACTGGGGCAACATCACTTGCAAACAGCGTGCAAAGCTGGTACTTAGCCCAAAAGACTTAAAGCTGTTATTGCAGCAAAAGGTGGTTCTAGCAAGTACTAATGTGTAGGGGTTGAATATTTATGCAAGCAGCATTTTTCAGTTTAGAAGTTTCTTTAAAGATCTACTGACAAATAATTAATTTTGGCTTTGAAAAATTACTGTTAGAGCATATGGGTTTGCAATAAAAATACTGAATGGAAAAATATGTGTAGGTATCATTTGTAACCCAAACAAATCTGATAACTTTTAACGGGGTTGAATATTTTTGCAAGCCACTGTAGATAGACATATTTATTACACTATGGGTCATGAAGATGCTTCATATTTATGGAGTCTAATCGCCTAAGTGTTTCTCTGATACACTTATCACACAATCGTTCCCCAAAACATTTTTTCTTTTGATAAATAAATATGGAGCCAAAGAAGTGTGGAAGCTTGCACTTTATTGGAAAAATCAAACAAACAAAAATATAATCTGCAGGGACAATGCAGTAAATATGCTCAGTTAATGGATTAAGGGCCACTTTTATGTTCAGATTTATGTTTTATGTTATATACACAAAGCACCGATCCACAGTGCTCTATTCTCCTGCACAACTAGACTGCCCCCACCCCTCTGTTACCAGTCTGACTGGAACCTACACCCGATGCCTCCCTATGCCCCCACATTGTTCTAAACGCCCCAGTACTCACCTGTGGAAACATGATCTGAGCATGAAAGGGACCCTGCACATTCAGGTTGGAAAAGGGCAGCCAGGAGCTTTGTTAAATGTAAGAATAAATGGCATGCCAAAAGCGTCAAAAGCATAAATGCAGATTCTTTTTCAATGCAGTGCTGCCTCAATCACAAAATGTAGTGCTTTTGCTGAAGTGAAAAATGTTCCCACGCCAAATTCATAGAAATCGGCCCCACCAATATGACGGTGTTAATGAATTATTACGTTCATACACATCCTCAGTGTGACCCCTTGAGCCACAGATAACTGTACAAGGCCTCATGCGAGTACAGAGAATATTTAGTGCCCAAACAGCAAAACGTGTCATCTCTTTAAACTTTATATTAACTTCTTTTTAAAAAATCATCTCAATCACTCAAAATCCAATTCTACAATCAATCATACCTATGTATAAACCTGAAGACCTTCCACAAGGAGGAAGTCAGTGACTAGTTACATTTACTTTTTTTTTTTTAAATGTCCTCTCTGAAGGTAATCATAAATAAATACAAACAATACATATGGAATGTCTACTGCAAACAATACATAAAAAAGAAAGAAAATAAAAAATGTGTGATATAAAGAGGAGTTTGCAATTGTTTTCCTAATCTGGGAATGCTTTAAGAAGGGAATCATGATTGATAATCAAAAGAAGTGACTCTCCCAGCCTCACCTGGAGAAAGAGGAACAAAAAAAAGACAACTCAAACAGTGTGACAACCCAACTTTGTTTTTTTTTCCAGGTACATAAACAGTGATGTCAGAAAACTCTCCCTTTGGGTGTTGTGTTTCTCTTACTCCAGGATACAGTAGGGGCTGCTCCCTGTCCACATGGTTTTGAATGGCAGCACGCACTCTTCTTCTCCTTCTATGACTTAGACATGACTAGATGGGCACAATGTCCACTGTGATGCCTCTCTGAGATAGCCAGAGCCACTCCCAGTCACTGTGATTTTATTCAACAAGTCTTATTTGGGCCTTTCATTCTCAGAGAGAGGCGAGTTCATTTGAAGCAAACTGCAGGTTTGCTTGGATAGTTGACTTTGTCGTGAATCATCTTCAAATGGGAAAGACCCCCCCCCCCCCTCAGGTTACATAAACTGCATCTGGTAAGATAAAAAAAACAACAACAGTGTCAACTCTTTTTTGTGGAAAAAGGAAAACAGTTGTAGACCCAGTAATGCAAGACCAGTATCCAGACTTGTAATGTATCTCCAATCTAACGCTCTATATACAGAAATACATCAGCTAAAATGCTCCAACAAGGCAAAAATAAAGATAGTATGTGAAGCTTGCATTGCAAAATAAGAGCTCAAATAGACTGCTGCAGGAATGAGTCCTAAATGAGTCAGCATTTTTGCACTTCCGGTTCCCTCATCTGGAAGTCAGTTAGATGCCTGAAATAAGGTCTGTGGTTAACAGAAGCGTAAGAGATTTTCATGTTTTGTTCTACAACATAAAATATGTCAGTAAATACCCCACTCGTGAATTTTGAAGCGTGTCTTAAAAAAGGCGGTTGCTAACAAGTGGCTAAATGAGACTACAGAGGTTGTCGGGGACATTAAAGAAACTCATCTACTCACTCATCTTTACAGCCTTGTGTTTATACTCGCGCTCTTGCAAACTATTCCAACTCAAACTTTCCCAAAGGCTTTTGTAGAAGCTTATTTAGAAGTTTGCATGGAAAAGCAGTGTAAAGAGTAGTTTGATTAGACTGAAATCTGTATGCACAGATAGGAAAAATGTTTTCATTCATTAATCAGAAGTTGGCCTGTGAATGTAATGTTGTTTGGCAGCCAACTTTCAGAGTCAGATTTGAGAGCTTTGACACACAAATAAACTCTACCTGTGGGGAGCACTTGACTTTGACTTGCTGTGGAGAAAAACCAACTGAAAACCACCAGCCAGAGCAATCATTGAGTGAAACGCATTTCTGTATAATCTCATAAAAAGACATTCCCTGAGAATTTATATAAAACTCACTAAAACCTCTATGCTAATCCAGAGAAGAGCAAGTGGAAGTGGACCCTCAGAGCTGAGGCGACCATCATGTATTATGGAAGAATTGAATACAAATGTTTATCTGGTTCAGACAGGCTAGGTCACTAAGCTTAGATGTGGAATGAGTGGGACATTGTAGATGTAGACATCAATTACCTGTGCACCTGGATTGGGGCCAAAGGGGTTGGCTGGCCTCATCACAGGCTGGGTATACATCATAGTGGGCTGTGTCATCATCATGGAGCCCATGTGGGGAGGCTGATGGGAGAGAAATGAAAACACGGCATGGATGAATTACTGTACATTGCCTAAACCAAAAAAAAAAGAAGAAAAAAAAACTAAATTAACAAAAAACAAACGAACAAACAAAAAACAAACAAACAAACATCTCCCAATATAAGGTTTTGGGGGAAGTTTCTGTTATTTGACATGAAGACAACCTTTAAAAGTTATTCGACAACTACTTGGCAATGGCCATGTTCACAACACGCTTCATGCACAACAACAACAACACTTCCTGTTTATTTCACAATAAGAGCCCCCACTTCACAAATACTCCTGTATTTATTGTTTCGTCTTCCTCGTGTTGTCCTGTCATATTAACAGTTTCTGCCATTTCCAAAACAACTCTGTAGCAGTTAGGAAACCAGCCTGTTCAGTGATGGTGACCTGACTGAGCATCATCACTCATCACTCAAATATGACCCTCTCAATTCAGCCTGTGGTGCTGGCTGACAGTGACGCCTCACGCCACACCACCTACCTCTACCTGTGTGTGACGGCTGCCTCGCTGATCTTCTGCGGCTCACAGGTGTGTGGTGTCCAAAAGACATCGTTGCTGCTGCAGAGCTGCTACTGCCAGCCCTATCTTTCTACACTGAGTTTGCCTTTGATAATGGCCATCAATAATAGAATTTTAAATTTTATTTATATTTGGTTTAGACAGAAAACGGTTAAGAGGCTTGTGCCCAATTGTGACTGGGGAGTTAAAATTTACAGATTTTTTTCATGTCTGACATACTGTACAAATATAGACATTGAAACTGTGAATGCTGCTGGTTTGATGTCAACATGACTATCAACAGATCATTTTCACTGTCTATTTTTGCTAAGAACTGTGCGTGTCACACAGAAAGATGAGCCACACTGCAGCTGTGCGTCTTGTGTGTGTGGATGAAATGAAAAGCAAGAGGTTCCGCACTGCACACACGCTGCTCAGATAGGTGGCATGGCCTGGCCGTAACACATTTACTGTGATTCAGTGAATAGACTCGAAAAATCCTCTTTCAGGTACTGATTTATTCCTTCTAGGATAACCGATGGAAGTATTAAAAATAAAATGAATGAAATGAAAATAAAAACTGCACATTGATGGATACCATCTGTTCTGTAAACCTGCAAAATAAAAGAAGCTACAGCACATTATGCTAAAGACTAATTAATATATAAGAAATCATCCTCCCCCTTGAATGCTTGCTTTGCCTGTGTGTGTGTGTGTGTGTGTGTGTGTGTGTGTGTGTGTGTGTGTGTGTGTGTGTGTGTGTGTGTGTGTGTAAGTGTGTAACAGGAAGTGAAATCCTGCTGAACATACAGTCCCAGCTGACTTACCATTGCATATGCCATCATGCCTGTCGGTGTGGTTGCAGGGAAGGCCATGACAGATGGTGCCTGAAGTGACACAAAAAACAAGATGATTCCTTCTACAGAATAAGGACAGGGCGATATCCAACTCACATTTAACAGTTTATTATTAGATTATCAAATTTAATTTAGACTTTGGCGTACATTTATTTGCAGTAACTAAAATGAACCTTTAAAAATCTATTCAGGAATATGTCATGATTAAGGCTTCAGAAAGAATTGATTCAATACTAATTTTAATTAAGTTCATGTTCAACCTCTGTCAAAAAGGTGCTTAGCAGGAGGATTTTTTTGTTAAGAGAGCAGACACACAAGCTTCATTTAAAACTCAGTGCACTGTATGCTTGCATAGTTTTCATAGTAAATCAAGAATGCAGCTTGAATGGGAGGGTGAAGGAAGAACATGGCAAGATACTGAGCAGCAGGATTCAGCCAATATGGGGATTTATGAATCATTTTTGGATTGAAGTTGACACAGCTGATGATCAATATCACGTTCAGAGTTAACCCCAAAACATGAAGATGGAAAGAGTCTGAAAAACAGCATTTATGCCACGAGACACTGAAACTTTCCACTGAAAATGTGTCAAATGTTACCGAAAGACTGCATTAAAACTAGACTTTAAGGGCTTCTGATCTTATCAAAGCTGGATCTGATGAAGAGGGAAATGACAGACAGAGGTAAAGGAAAGCAAAAAGGACAGTGTGTTGAGTCCTGGGGGTAGAAGTTGGTTACCAGCAGGTGCAGAGCTTATTGTGGAAAGAGATTAGAGAGAAAAAAGTACAGAGCTTTTCTCTGAGCACTCCTTGCTTCTCCAACAGCCCCTACAGTGATAACAGACCCAGATTTGTCTAACGCCCAGCCCTCTCGGGAAGGATACGTTTCATTAACTATTCACTCATTGGTGAGGGAGGCACAAGTGAATCAGACGTGACGCTGGTGCCAAAACTGGCGCTTTCATCACAGACTGTGCTTGTTTCATTTCACAGAGAGAGAGAGAGAGCTCTCCTTCAGAATTCCTACTCACTGACAGTGTTTGGTTCACTCAGCATTCCTCAGATAGTCAATAATGACATGATAAGGCTTGTTTTATTGCATCATGTTAGAAATTATCCTAATGACAGTGGATGTGGTGTGCATCTGCTTCTTAGTCTATCAGCTCCCTTCAACTGACCAACTCTTTCTTTCTGTCTTCATCAGAGAACACTCTTTAGCTTGTGATCATCATGTGACATTTGGCCACATCATCAATAACTCATGTGTGCTTGTTGTTACATGTTAGGGAGAGTGGAGTTTCTCATCCCTTTACTGTTAACACTGACCGTTTTTACATACAGTGCATGCAATACAGTTATTTTTCCCCATTGGTCAATAAAGGTGTCAGGTTTTACAATGTTGACTCAGAACAGTGGAAAGGTTGATTATATTTGGGGTTTTTCCTTTTAATTCTTTTCCATTAACAATTTACAAGAAGCTACAACAACACTTGGATGGGCACGAAACTGTCCAGGTCAAATCATTTACTTGTTGGATTTGGGATGTCATCAGTAGCTACACTGATCAGCCATAACATTATGACCACTGACAGGTGAAGTGGAGAACACTGATTATCTCGTTACAATGGCACCTGTCAGTGGGTGGGATATATTAGGCAGCAAGTGAACATTTTTTCCTCTAAGTTGATGTGTTGGAAGCAGGAAAAATGGGCAAGCGTAAGGATGTGAGCGACTTTGACAAGGACCAAATTGTGATGGCTAGACGACTGGGTCAGAGCATCTCCAAAACTGCACCTCTTGTGGGGTGTTCCCGGTCTGCAGTGGTCAGTACCTACCAAAAGTGGTCCAAGGAAGGATAACTGGTAAACCGGCAACAGGGTCATGGGCAGCCAAGGCTCACTGATGCACGTTGGGAGCGAAGGCTGGCCCGTGTGGTCCGATCCAACAGAAGAGCTGCTGTAGCTCAAATTGCTGAAAAAGTTAATGCTGGTTCTGATAGAAAGGTGTCAGAACACACAGTGCATCGCAGTTTGTTGCATATGGGGCTGCATAGCTGCAGACCGGTCAGGGTGCCCATGCTGACCCCTGTCCACTGCCGAAAGCGCCTACAATGGGCACGTGAGCATCAGAACTGGACCACGGAGCAATGGAAGAAGGTGGCCTGGTCTGATGAATCATGTTTTCTTTTACATCATGTGGATGGCCGGGTGCGTGAGCGTCGCTTACCTGGGGAAGACATGGCACCAGGATGCACTATGGGAAGAAGGCAAGCTGGCGGAGGCAGTGTGATGCTTTGGGCAATGTTCTGCTGGGAAACCTTGGGTCCTGCCATTCACGTGGATGTTACTTTGACACGTACCACCTACCTAAACATTGTTGCAGACCAAGTACACCCCTTCATGGAAACGGTATTCCCTAATGGCAGTGTCCTCTTTCAGCAGGATAATGCGCCCTGCCACACTGCAAAAATGGTTCAGGAATGGTTTGAGGAACACGACAGCGTTCAAGGTGTTGACTTGGCCTCCAAATTCCCCAGATCTCAATCCAATCCAGTCCGATCCATGGAGGCCCCACCTCGCAACTTACAGGACTTAAAGGATCTGCTGCTAACGTCTTGGTGCCAGATACCACAGCACAACTTCAGAAGTCTAGTGAAGTCCATGCCTCGACGGGTCAGGGCTGGTTTGGCGGCAAAAGGGGGACCTACACAATATTAGGCAGGTGGTCATAATGTTATGGCTGATCGGTGTATGTTTTGGTGGTTTGCTGCTGACTGCAACAGTGAAGCCTTCTGAGTATAATCAAACTAATTTCATTGCTCTGACTGGCATCTTCTCTAATAATTCAAAATATTGACTTTAAAAAACAATGAAGACCCAGGGGCAAACAGCAAATCTCAATCAATCAATCTGCAGTCATGTGAAACCGTAAGGGAAAAAGGGAAATTAGCTCCAGAACTATCATTTCAACAACCGTTCAATAGGACATCATAAGCAGACACAAGAGGTTGTGGCTGTTATGACACCAGTTAAAGACAGTATAGGACACTCGGGAGCCAAGAAAGCACAGTAAATACAAAATTCAGGAAAGACTGAAGACCATACAGGAAAGCCTTAGTTCCACAGTCACTCAACACCTTACACTGGCAAGTCAGCAAGAAGAGAATTAGCAAGGAAAGCTTGACTGGGCATTTCTTGGCAGACAGAAACAGAGACTAGATTTTAAATAACAGTAACCTGATATTGGTTAAAAGCTGTAATAAAGTGGCTCCAAACAAGCCTGTACTGATCCCCTCTGCCCATGACTAGGTTGTCCACACAGGAACTCTGTGGACTACCTGGACTGAGCCCAGGCTGTTGCATGCTGTGGCTGCAGTGTTAATTCAGTCCTGGAAGTGTGCTGTGGCTGCTAGGGGTGGCATGGCCTCAGGACAGAGTGGTGCAGCTGAATGTGAAGACATTAATATCAACCAGTACATGCCAGTGTTGGTGAGAGCAGGAAAATGCTTAAACCATATGTATAGTAGGGATGGACTTACGTATTGTGGACAATGCATGCCGTTCTGTATGTTTAGCCCCGGAAAACAATTACACATTGCAACAAACGCAGATATTAGAAGAATCATTTGGAGTAAACAGACATTGTTACATTAACATTAAACAGACAAGGTGATATTTACTAACCACCTGGCTGTCTGGGAAAGAAAATGTTTCTGAAACAGCGGTGAATTGTCCTTGCTGGAGATAATAAGTACTGACTAGTTTCTTCTCTCTTGCTGAAGGTGAAATCAGTTGAAGTTTTGGATGGACTGAAATTAAGGCTGGACGATATGTAACTTAACACGTAGCTGTTTTCACACAGGCGCTGCTTTTGTGTCTGTTCTCTGCCCCACTTGGGCGTGTGTTCTCATAACAAAAAATGTTGGCACTGCTCAGGAAGTGATACTAAATACAAGTTCAGGTGCTCAAGGTAGGATGCAATGCAACAGCTCGTTTGCAACACCGCAATTAATGAAGCATGATGTGTGATAAGCACTACAAGAAGTAAGTTTCAATATACAGGTAATATTCTGATTCAGAATACCTGACGTGTGTTTTGCTGCCTATGCATTTGTATGTGGACACTGTAATTTGTTTAGTTATAGGGATGGGGAGTATGTCACTGGTTTGTTTAACTGAATTTACCAGTGATGTTTGGCGGTGTTGGTATTTTAAAATTTTAAAATCACTCTGCTCCATTTTGTCAGCCTCCTCCTGTGGGAGGGGCTTATCTTTTAATTTAATGATACTGGGGCCATATTACAGAAACTTCCTATCTTAAGTCTTCAGTTAAGATAGGATTAGTCCAAGATGGGATTTTTCCCAATTTGGTATTACAGAAGTAAATCCTAACTAACTTTAGGAATCCTATCATATCTTATTTCATCCTCTCTTATCTCAGGCTAGGAAATCCTAAATACTCAATCTAACATCGCTTATCAACTTTATTCCTGTTACCTAGCAACCAACGCTACTGTTCTCATCTTGCCAAGCTAAACGCTGGTTTTTCTCATTGAAACATACTGAAACTGAAATGGAGCAAAAACCACGACAGAACTTAACTTCAAGACAGTTGAGCTAGAGGTGTTGGTGACATCTGTAGAGAAATCCAAAGATGATCTTTTTGGGAAATTTACAACAACGCTAACTCGGGAGATAAAAGAAAGAGAGTGAGCCAAGATAGCAGACACAGTCTCGGCCACATTCGGCATCCAACGGAGTGGTGATGCTATCAAAAAGAAACTAAGTACACCAACAAGTGATACGAAGAGGAAGGCAGCTCTTATGTCCAATGAGAAGAAGAAGAGGAGGGGGTGGCTCCTCCTGTGCTCCTTCACTGATCCCCGCAGAAACCTGTATCGTGGGTCTCCTCTGGAAAGTGAACGTTAGAATGTTTTTCATATAGTTTTCTTGTCTTTACCAATCTCCTCCTATCTTACACTTGTGTTAGGATACTTATGTTAAATATAGCCTTTATATTATGATACATTAACTACAGCCTTCACATATTCATACAGGCATTAATGGTGGATATGAAGTTGGCCTAGGGGTGAACAATGTCGAGTTTGTTGACATTGGCCACCCCTAGGCCAACTGTCCAGCTGTCAGACCTGGCTGACTGGTTTTGGATGAGCTGAGTAGTCCTCAGTCACCAGCTGTGGTCACATTGACACCACCTACTCTTCCAGACTCTAAACAGATGTTCCTGCCTCGCCCTGCATTTTCTGTGAGCCTGGTTGTACCTAATAGATAACAAATAAATTGAAAGCAGCCTACCAACAATACTACTAGTAGGCCTATTATTTAGATGACACAAAGATGTTTCTAAATTACCGCATAACTGTTGGTGTGCGTTCATTTCCCAATGGAGCCATTAGGAATGGCTTTAAGGGATAACCAGAGTCACCAAGCAGCCAGCCATTCTGGCCTATTTCCTCCATATAAGCATTGATGTCACTGCAGACATATGCTTAAGTATTAGAATAAAGACAAGGCTAGAAGGATTACTGGAATAAAAAATTCCTTGCAAATTCATATTTTTCATGCCTATATAAGCCAAGGCCTAAATCAAATATTCAGTTGTGCACATCGCCTATGTGTATTTGTCTGAGTGTAAAGCAAGGCACTGCAGATACATGCTGACGATGATGCATGCATGATGATGAACCCTATTTAGCCTACATGTGAAATAAATATAAATTATTTCCTGAAATGTTAAAACACTTAATTCAGGGGTTCTCTAAGTTATTACTCAAAGAAATCGAACGAAACCGAGGCAGACACAGCTCAGACAGTTAGTCCATACTTATTTCTGACTCAGACATATTCTTACATCTACATTTACACTAGTTGTAGAAATTGTGTACTAGAGAAAACGAGACATTCTGTATCTGCGATTTAGGAGCTGACATCAAATTCTCCGGTGTAACGTTACTGCGTGAACTCGGCAGCAATAACACACAGCAATGTCAACGATAGGGAAATAAGCCATGTTTACATTCAGTCTGACTAACATTATTTGTGTGACTATCTGCTTTGCGCAAGGCAGACAACTAGAGCCGAAGCGGGAAGCGCAGAAAGACACAGCTAACATTACTGTTCTCACTGCCACCCTTACAAAATAGCTAATCAAGTACCCAATTAACCGATGTAAACCCAGGGTTATTGGGGAAATCATGTTACTACGAACCATGTAAACTCTTTAATCAAGCTATTATCTAAATGCGGTTATTCACAGTAATCAGAGTAATCACCAGCTTTGACTTTAAATTGATTAATTTGACTTACTGTCCAGCCCAAACTGTAGCCTCCATATTCTTAGAACATACAGAACTATGGAGGAGAGCCACTGGTATAAAAGGCGGCTAAAAATCCTTCATGCCCAACTGATCTGCTTTTTGTGTGTTGGGTGCTTGTTGGTGCAGATAGGCGATAGCCCTACCATGGTTGCAGGGTTCCAGGTGGTAGACGGAGCTGTCTTGGGTTGCCAGTTGGTTCCACCTGTCAGCTTCTTGTCACCGGGCTGACTCCAGTGAAGATCACTACAGAGATCAAGTAAAAAGGTTAAGTCATGTTTAGTGTGCAGTATCAGGGACATGAAGTTAAATGTTACTTCAGTGCACTTACTTCTTTGCTGTGCCATTGCCAATTCCCAGATCTAAAGAGGGCAGAAGCAAAGTAATGAATGCACAGCCATGAAAACAACACACCTAATTTACATAACACATACATGTAGAAAAACTGATGTCATTTCCCTTTATTCTTTAGATTTTATGCAAATTTAAACATGATATTTATGCTTTTATGCATTTTGTAAATTATACTATTCTCATTTACTGCTTAGTACAAATTTCACCTCATCTAATTATAATCTTATTGTACAATTAGTTCAATTTATTAAATATTTGGCATCATGGTCGCAAAAAATGGAACTTACTGCCGACAAGATTAGCCAGTGACGAGTCTAGGTCGTTGGACACCAGTTTGTGGGGCTGTTGGCCGTTCAGGATCATGCCCTGATTGGGTGAGGATGCCACTGTGGGTTTGAGGATGCCACCTAAAATTTCTTAATCAAAAGGGGGCAGGACAAAGGGAAAGGAAGGGAAGGGAGGGGAGGTTGGGGGCCCAGAACAGGTGAAGACACAGTACAACAGACAATAACACAACACACAAAGACAAACATTCGACAGTACAGAAAGAAATGCACACACATGGACAGAGAGAGGATGTTGAGTGTGGATGAGGCAGGAAGCAGGGCTCACAGAAAAAACTCATCAAGCCAAGGCTGTGTGAGAGGAATGTGTGTCGAGTCAACTCACCCAGTCATGCATATGCCATGCAAAAAGCCAAGGCCCCAGGGAGTGTGTTTAACCCAAGGACAAGGGAAAAGAGAAAAAAAAAATGTTGTGAGATCGTGAGCAGCCTAAAACCCAGTGAGTGATTACAAACATTGAGTGTGTAAGAGATTCAAGCTGCTAAATGTAGCATTTAGAAACATCAACTTATTCTTGCTAATTAATGATGATATACTGGTATAATTACCATACACTAATGAGGCAAAGGGTGAAATAGTTGTTAACCTCAATCACACTCCAGTGGTAAAAGTGGTAAAATTTGGTAAGATTATGACTAATGGTGAGTGGCACACAATGTTAAATGTAGCGTAGAGGCCATTACAGTCTGCCAATGTTTCTGGGTTAATCGGTCAGGGTTAAAATTGTTACAGTGTATATACCATATGCAGATGCTGACAGTGCAGTAAAAATGTCTGCTAGGGATTCCACTTTGTTCTGAGTATGTTAGTGAAGGAGGAATAATCAAATCACTTGGTCAGTGAAATCAGTGAAAAATGTACACCACTGCTTTCTGAAAACCTGAATTAGCATGGGATGGTCATTGCACATTATGACAATATATTTGACAATTGAAAAAAACAAAACAAAAAAAAATCCAAGCAAACATAACAAAAATGTGTAATATAAAATGTATATGATTGGATGGTAAATGTGCCAGCGCATACAGATATTCTCATTGAGACAATAGGAAGGCTTTCTTCCACTCCACCATTTTTTCAATGGGATGGTTCAAAACAGATTGAAAAAGTGGGCTAGTTATAAAGTATAACCATGCATTACGGGCTCTGCCACTTTTGTGTTGGTTGTTAAGAGTGTTTCCTCATGCATTTGTCCACATGACAAAAGCATAATGAAGAGCCACTGGCACCAACCTTTTGTCATAAAAAGCCACTTTCACAGTTTGATTAGGTATGAATGCTTGGTTTGGGATATGCTCAGAACATTCATAGTCCACATAAACCACACACACACTGACAAACAAATCAGCACTTTGATTGTCTATAGCCTAACATGATCCAATGAACGTGCAATCTGTCCCCCAAACCTTCAGGTGGCAGCAGAGGTCTGCTGGCTCCCAAAGGGCAATGGGAAGAGAAAATGTCAGTGTGTGAAGGAGTACAACACTTACCTGTAGAATCCAGGTTGTTGGCATTGGTGTTGTTGCCAAATACTGAGTCAAAGTCGACATTAAGGCCTCGAGAGTTCTGCGGCTGCTGGGGCGTTGGGGAGGCTGTAAACCCTGGTAAGGCAAAAAGAAAAGTAACTATCAGGATCCAAACATTGACACCAAAATAGCTCTGTTCCTCCCAACACAACCACAGGCAGGTAGAAAAACATGCCAAACATTTGGAAGATTCTTCCTTTTAGAACCAATCACATACTTAAAAACCACTTGTTTATCAGTCTAAAAGTATTTGACAACGCTATTTGGAAAAAACACAAAACCACTTGACTTATTGTAGCAATCACCATGTGTCCAATGCTATCCTACCTTAAAAACAATGTAGTTGTGTATTTAGTGTATGGCGAGGTCAGGTGATGTCATGTCATACTGTAAATTTCTCCATCTCCTTTTTGCCTAAGCACACCATTCCATCTACACTAATGAAAAATCAGTCATACCTTAGGGCAGCATCATGCTTTTATAAAGCTGTTTACTTACCCTTGTAGATAGAACAGTGTACAATTCCAAACGTGTTAGTTAACTGTACCATAAAATGCTACCATTAGACAACCATCCTGAACCATTGCAGTAGATTCACGGTGATCAGTTGCAGATTGCTTTGTTACTTGTTCTTTTATTAAGATCACATGTTAAGGTTGACGGTACCACATTCAGTATATGGTAAGCATTATCTTTCAAGGAAAACTTCATTTCCTAAGGGGGACAACCAACACCCATGTCTATTGTTTTCTATGTAAG
This sequence comes from Macquaria ambigua, assembly GCA_008360985.2. Classification (NCBI taxonomy): domain Eukaryota; kingdom Metazoa; phylum Chordata; class Actinopteri; order Centrarchiformes; family Percichthyidae; genus Macquaria; species Macquaria ambigua. The sequence continues at coordinate 237,148 of VMKM01000623.1, read as the reverse complement.
CCCACACACCAGTGGTGTCTTGACACAGGTCGATGTGTTAGGATACTGTCCTATTTTCCAGAGTACACACCCATGAACACTCAAGAAAAGCAGCACTTATCACATTTGCACCCTAGATCAGCACATCCTGGGTAATGTAACTTATTACTACTTTTAGCTATACAGGTGACAAATGATGCAAAGCTACATGACTGTGTGTTGCATTTTATACAAAGACATAATAATTTATAATTTTTATTACACTCAAGTGATATTTGAGGGCAGTGGAGGGTTGTAATTCTTGTACCCAAATTCACTCTACTTACGCCTTGTATATTGCCTCTTTAATAATTAACTCCTACATTTGTTTTTAAATTTTATTTTTATTTTTTTCACCAGTTATTGAAATTACAAAAACTTCTTTATAGATTTTGGTCTACTGAGGCTACTGTGCGGGGGTTACTGGTTATTTCTGTATCTTCAATGATCAATGTTCAATGTGTATTTGTTGAGGGTAAGTAAGTCTTGGTAAACACTCTGATTCTGAGGAACTCTCAAGCTGAGACAATTAAGTGATTAATCGATTAGTTAACTGAGAGATGTATAATAGGCAACTATTTTGATAGTATTTTTTCCTAGCAAAAATAACAAAAATTCTCTGGTTCCAACTTCCCTAAGTTGAGGATTTGCTGCTTTACTTTTATTATAGTAAACCGAATAATAAGACATTTGAAGATGTCACCTTGGGCTGAAATTGTGATGACATTTATCACTATTATCTGACATGTTATAAATGATTAATCAAGAAAATAATTGACATATTAATCAATGCTGAAAATAATCGTTAGTTGCTGCCCAAAGGAAGTCGCACCAAAACCTGACATTTACCATCTATGTTTTAGGTCACCAACACATTTTTCAATCAAAATCAGTTGTAGCTACGCTGTAAAAACCGTGTGGACATTTCCCCAGGAGATTAAAAAGCAACAAAAGTAAGGTACATCAGATGTATTAGGTTGGATTTCTGAGTAGGACTTGTAACACCTTGATCAACCTCAGTGTACCTACCTCTAAATATACCAGCTACAGCAGGGGGCTCAGATTGGAAGAGAGGAGTGGTGTTGTAAGGGCCTGGCCCACAGAAAGAGTCTGACACACAACAACAGCAGACAGGCAAAGAACCATCCGGAGAGAGAAGAGGGGAGAAGATTATGAAGATATGAGAACAGAAAAAATAGAGCAGTGAAAGAGCAGCAAGGACGCCAAGCAACTGTGGGAATGGCTTTTTAACAGAGGAAAAACAAAGATCAGGATTTGCAGGACAAAAGCGGAGGAAGCCGGCACTCATCACATGGCTAGCCTAAATAAAGGGCAAAATTCTGGGCAGCGCACAACTAGTGGCTAACCACAAAACAATGCAGGCTCACAGGGATGGAGGAAGACGGCATGTTCAGCAGGAATGCTCTGATTTCACTCAGAGACACCATGTCAATCCATTTCTACTCATGACAACTCACAAATTTCACACAACACCTCACTACTCTCATGTCAGCAGTCTAGCAGCCAGACAGTTGTCCACCATAGTACCTGTGATAAATGTCTCTATCTGTGCAACAGTATCAAGATCAGATGCCAGGGATGAGCTTGAGTCAAAAAAGGGATTGTAATGATCTGGAGAAAAACAAAACTGCTGCTGATAAAGATGGACATTCATGCAACAAAGAGTTTTGGCCTTTGAAATACAAGCAGAAAGATGAAAAGCAAATAAAAGATTAAACAGCCTAAATCAAGGAATGTTAAGAGCTGCGAAAACAAACATTAGGAACTGTCTGATTGTGGAAGGAAAATAATATTTGGACTAGGGCAGCATGCCAGATCTTTGATGAATGTGAGAAAAGTGTCAAGAAACAGCATGTTCTGACCAGTGACCCTAAACCACTTCAGGCATTTCCTCCATTTCTTTCCCTACTGCTCTGAAATATACTTCTATGTACTCACTCCATACTCATTTTAAATTACACAGTGAATTCACCTACGGTAAATCATCAGCCAGGATGACATGAGACTTTAACTTTCACATGTTGTGTGGAGACAAAATGAAGTCTAGGTTGTAACAGAAAAGCGAAGATGCAGCAAAACAATCCCACCAAATATTTCATGGCTAGGTGTCCTAGAGGACAGGCTGCCAGCGTCCGAGGACGCCGTGGACGGGTGGACAGCATCAACAACAGGTAGTGTGAGGAAAGGGTTTGAGTTTGGAATGGATTCCTCCACAGCTTCTGCAGCAGAGGTGAAAGGATCTGAGTGGGCAGAGGGGGAGAAAAGGAGGACAAGAGAGAAACAGACATTATGGTGGAGAGGAGGGTGAGAAAAGTTAAAAAGTGCATGCAAGATGTAGTGCAAAGGAAAAATGTCAGTGATGCAGGTGAAAAGAATTAAGACAGTGTTTGAGACACAGCGACAGGCTGATATCATGCACTCTGTTACACTGCTCTTATTGGCCCAAATTTCAGACCTGAGGACCAGCTTTATCACAACTGCTTTAAGCAGTCCACAGGTTAAGGGTCTTCTTTATCAGAACGATCAGAGTACAGCACAGTGGTTTGATACCCAAAGACATCTGTGCTTACAATGAAACAGCTGTGTATGATGTTTGTGTTCAGAATATATGTTAGTTTGGGGATATCTTGCCTAACCTGTTTGCCACAAAATACAATAAATGCAAACATGAACAAGGGAACCATATATGGCCTTTACACACCGGGGACGTAACGTAATAAACAACACGAAAATGTGAAATACTCGCCTGCGAATATTTACTCTACTACATCCAAAAGTAAACTAATCTACTCACGATCCTGCATCCTGCGGTCCTGCTTCACACGTTGTCCTTGAGTTCATTGTCTTTATAATTTTTGTGTCCTTTGTTATATAATACAGGGTGATGAGAGAAACAAATAATCAACAGGTCCGGAGTTGTGATGTGACATCTCTTCTGCACAATGTGATTGGTTGATGCCTTTATTCGCCGTGTGAAAGCTCAGAAAAATCAACCTGTTCCGATAAAAAAAAATGTGTCGCTTTTTCATGACAAAAACAACAGTTTGAAAAAATATATTGACATGCGAATTAATTGCACAAAAAAAAAAAAAAAAAGCGCCTCCGGTGTGTAAAGGCCTTTACACACACTGTAATTATATAGCACTTTCAAGTCCATTTACTAACAAGCTCTTAAACATATTTTTCATCTTTCATTCATTCAACATTCAAAATGTTGATGTTTGTCAGGCCTGAATTAGTTAAAATCCAGTTATTACACAATTAAATTATTTTGGATAAGCTTCCCCAAACTATACTTTTAGTCTGCTTACTAACTATCTTAAAATACAGGCAAACACTGTCATCTGAGTCAACCACATTAGTTACATACCTTTTGATATGACACTGAAGTGAAAAGCATTATAAACATTATACTGCACTGAAATGTTCTTAAATTAAATGTGTGACCATTTTTTATGTTTAATATTCAAATAAAAAATCTGACTTGCAAATGTAGACGTATTGTTTCAGCTTGTGCTGATGTTAGCAAATAGAATGCTTCAACATGCTAATCAAAGCCCATTCACATGTAATGAGAATATAAATCTGGTAAAAGACTTACAGATTTAATTACTTATTGAGTCTGATAAATAATGATGTAACGTTTGCAGCCAGGGTTTGTGAAATATCTGTCCCAGAGCAATCACACCTGCTGTCCAGTACTGGGTTTTAAATAGTTACCATTAATAACACTTATGTTTCGTATTCTCAGCTTGTCTTTAATACTGTTCCTCTGTATTCATATATGATATTGAATTTGAATAACCATACTGTAAACCTCAATTCTTCCTTTCTACAAAAAGGTACATCAATTCTAAGGAATCATACTTCTGAATGTGTGTACTTTGGGGAATGTTTGAGAGATGTGTGTGCTAATGATTATGTGTGTGTTTGTAAATGTGGTAGTCTTGCAGCACAACTTCAGCCTGAGCCTCAGACTTGAAAATGTCCCCACACTTCGGAAGACATCATGGTCTCAGTACCCAAGAAGGCGCACCGCAAGTCTTCAATGACTACAGACCTGTGGCCCTGACATCCCACATGATGAAGACCCTTGAGAGACTGATAGTCTCCCGCCTCAGGCCCCTGGTCAGACCAGCACTGAACCGCCTGCAGTATGCCTACCAGGAGAATATTGGAGTAGACAACACCATCATCTACCTACTACACCGGGCTTACTCCCACCTGGACAAGGCTGGGACCACAGTGAGGATTGTGTTCTTTGATTTCTGCAGAACTTTTGACACCATACAGCCTCTGCTGTTGCTCTACAAGAAGGTTAGTTGGTTAGCATCCTGAACAGCGTCTCCCATCCCCTCCACGACATGCTGTTTGAGAAAAGAAGTGTCTTCAGCCAAAGACTTATAACCCCCAAGGTATTCCACCGAGCGGCACAGGAGATCATTTCTGCCGGCGGCCATCACAGTGTTTAACTCATCCCAGCTGTGTCGCAGTGTGGATATCAGTGGACTGGGAGGCTGCTGAGGTCCTAGTGGACTCTAACTGGACTTACAGTTACATTCTCTGTAACTTCTGGCAAAGTGCAATACATCTTCTTAATTTATAATTACATCCATTTTATACATCTTACAGCAATTTGCACACTGTATGCATGCACATGTTTAAAGGGCATACTTTTATACTTTTTTACTTTAACTCTTATGTTTAGTACTTGTGTTTTGATATTGTTCTTTTGCACTATTCTTGTGTAGTTTGTTCGTGTGCTGCTGCTGTGACATGAGAATTCCCCCCTGATCTATCTATTTAGAGGAAAAGTCTACCAACACATGGGGAGGTGAGAGCTCCACTCTTGACAGACAAGAAATTCTCATGTCACAGCATCAGTACACTAACAAACCACACAAGAATAGTGCAAAAAACAATAAAAAAACACTATCAAAACACAAGTACTAAACATAAGAGTCAGTCTATCTCTCTATCTATGAAGAGTGTAGCTCTCACCTCCCCATGTGTTGGCGGTGGAGAGAGGCGGCGGCTGCTCGAAAGCTGGTTGCAGGTCCAGCAGGTCGTTTGCTGCCTTGAAGGTGCTGGAGGGAACGAACAGGAAAAACAAGGGCATTGAGGATAAATCACTCACTCATTGACAAAACATTAGGTCCTCTCCTCAGTTCCAAGGTTTCTATTAGAAGAAAAAAATATGACTGCAGTTTTGTCCTCCACAATGCATAAAAATATTTTCTTCACTCTTATTTCTGTGTACAAATTTGCATGTTAAAACTGTTGACAGTGTTATGTTAACCTGTTACGTTGCCCCAATTTGCATAAATATTTTCATTTTTATTGCATTTTCTTGAGCTGCATCTAATGTTATCAGTACTGCTGCTGCAGCATCCCAGTTTCTATACAGGGACCAAAATTTCATCTAATCTTAGAGAACTAAGAACCTGTGAAACCATTTTGAACAGCCATCTACTTGCAGTAGAAGTAAGAACTCAGTTAATCAACATCAATCTACCAGCCTTTTAGCTGTACAAGCACAAGAAGCTTAACACATCAGTTGACACAAAACACAAAATTGATTTAAATCTGTTTTTTTCCAAACTTTAATTTATGCTGTTTAGTAAATTAAATTATCTGATCTCCTTTCAGCTTTTATCTCCAGCTCTGAAACATCTGCAAAAGACTGTCTGGTCTAAGATTTAATGAATTAAAGAATTGAAAGAATTGTTTGATCTAAATATATGTTCTTCTGGATCTGAATGAACAAGCATTAGCATGTAGTGGCATCTCTTTCAAGACATTTGGAGAAGCCATGCAACTGCATGGTAGTCACTTAAAGATGAGTGACAGGGCGCAAGTCCTGTGGCCTCACCTGTTGGTTGAGCTGGGGGTGGAGAAGAGGTCAATGGTAGGGGCTGAGTTGACAGTCCCGCCCACCATGGAGACAGGGGAGGAGTCTGTGGTCACTGTGGCAGGATTCTTCTGGAGCTCTTTCAGACGCTGATCCTACAATAGTTAGGATGTTAGTGTTAGCAACATGGAGGCTAACTTGTATCCAACTACTCATTATGATAGTACCAAAATATTTTCTTTTAAGACGTTTTAAGCATTTTGCTTTAATTTGGTAGTTCACAGTAGCAATAGATAGAAAATATGGGGAGAGAGAAAAAGGGGTGACGTACCGCAAACGTCTCCAGCCTGGATCGAACCAGGGATGTTAGAATTACACTGTATACATTTCAGACCACTAAACCACAGGGACGCCCTACTACTCAAAATCTGTAACAACTGTTATGGCTATGCATTTGATATCATCACTACAAGGGAGTCCTAATGACATGAATGGCATGACTTCATTAAACTTCAAGGTAAAGCAAAATGCCTGCAGGGGAGTGAGGAAAATGTACTTTTAGTGCTTTTAGGCGAGCCTGCTCTTCTTCCAGGGCTGCCTGTTTTTCCCTCTCGTCTACTTTGGTGAAAGATATTCCAGTGTTGGCCAGGGAGGAGACCGCATTGGAGAGGGTGCTAGCCCTGAATCAAGGGACAGACACAGAAAACAGTAACTAACCAAGAATCATTTCAGGGCTATCAAAAAACTCGGTTTAAATAACTGTGAGATTTGCATATATACACTTTTACACCTGGACACACACACTTATTGCGTTACCTCTCTGTAGTATCAAAGTAGACTTGTTTGTACTGTGTTCTGAACTGTGACACATAGATGAATAGTTTTACTTTTACCATCTTCCATGCTGGAAAGAAAACTTCAAATCAGTCCAATACTATCAAGTTGCTGAAGCAAACATGACCCTCTGCTCTGAGCCTGGATGGCAGGGAGCTAGATCAAGTGAACAGAGATGAAGCCGACCTACCTGCTGGCTGCTGTTGAGTCTTTGACTTTCTTTCCCTCCAAAGAGGCCAAGTGCTGCTCCAGGGCATCCAGCAGGCTGCTGGGGGCCTAGCGTGAATGTCATTGACACGTATTAAGTTTCAAAGGCTGAGGAAAGGCTAATACAAGATGTCTTCTAAATAAAAAAAAAACACTTAAGCATGCCAAGTTATTGCAAGAGTCCACAAACAGAGCTACTCTCAAATACAGAGACAGAGAGAGAAAGGTTCAGATACTTACACAAACTGTAAACTGAAAATGGAGAGATAGAAGGAAGGGAAAAATACAGAAAATAAAGGTGGTAACAGTCAAGATATTGTTAAGAAAACTTTTGGGAGAAAGCTGTCTAATTCTGGTTGATCTGTTACAGTTACAAAGTTCTACTAAATACATAATGAATAACAGAACCTCCAAATAAATGTATTTTATACATAATGCACCACTTCAGCAGGTTACTGGTCTATGTAAGAGGGACCTATCATATCCCACACTAAAACCCTTGAGTCACACCTTTATTTGCTGTACGAAGTGCAAGGGCAGGAGTGAGCGTGAGTTGAAGGTGTTTGTAAGTGCAATAGTGGATACATGCATTGCCTGTCTAGCGTGCACAGCACTTGGTGTTAAAACTTGTTAGGCCTGAAGCTAAAGGGGGTTAGCAGTCTGTGAAAAGACAATGATAGCCACATTTTGGAAGTTCATATTATGGAGGTCACTAAACCTATTTGAGCACATGTAATGACCCATAATTACACTGCGTCAATATACTTAACACCGTAAATCAAACGCTGCATGGCAGTATATTCTTAAAAAGTACTACAGTTTACATCTTACCAAGTTACCAAGAGTTTGTACAGTAATGCTGAGTTTGTTGCTATAGCTCCTGTGACACCTCTCTTGAAATGAGACTGACTTGATTCACACTATCGTCTATCAGTGGGGCTAGTAGTGTTATTGTGCTACCAGATAAACTAAAACATATAAATAAAACAACCACACATTTCACTACCACTGTAGTTAACTGCTTACAAGTATAAGCTATAAAGTGATTTACAAATCTGAGTACTGGGCAAAGCAATCATTAGATCATCAGTATTGAAGAAAAGTTCAAGTTGTTGAATTCCTCATACTTTACATTTAAAAAGGGTCAGTTCACCCAAATCTAAGATTTGCAGTTTTGGTTTTATCTCGAGGTCGTGAGATGTTAACCTCTTCAAGACATTTTCTGGTACACAAATACAATGGAGGTGAGTGGAATTTTGTTTGTGGTGCTCAAAGCACTGACATTTTTGAAAATTTAACAGCAATATTTGAGATATATATATATATATATATATATATATATATATATATATATATATATATATATAAATAAATAAAACAGCAAATGCAGCACAAATAAAATTCTATTCAATTCCATAGTATTTCAATATTACTAGCACATTACATAGAGAGCAAGCAGTCATTTAAAGCAGGTACTACTGCACATTGACTGTACACTTTATTTCAGCCATTATTCCATGATGATTTGCCACTTAAAAGCACATTTGTGTACTGTTTCATGGCAAATACATGCATGTTACACTGTATATTCTAGCAATATATACACATTATATAAATAATGTTATATATAGTATTAATTCCCCCAAATTTGGCCATTCTCCTCTTTTTAGTTAAGCAAAGCCAGCAAAGAAGTGAGGGGTGTAAAGTTAAGGCAATTTATTCAAAGTAATTGTAAAGTTGACAAATGAATACCTTTAGAATTTGCTTACCTGAGACAGATCTGGGATGTCCCCTCGATCAATTCCCACTTGCTGCAGGAAGAGAACAAAGAGCATGAGAATTTGAATAGGAAAAAATAGCCAAGCCATCTAAATGATCCCAGGCCCCTTTGTGATCCCAGATTGGCTGATCTGGGATCCTGACTTACCTCTGCAACTTTGAGGAACTCGGAGATTCTTGTCATTCGTGTGAGGAATTTCTTGTAGATGTCAAGACCTTCTTTGCACTGGATTTTCTTCATGTCAAAGTATTTCTCTGTTAACAGAGCAAGAAAATAAGCACAACAAAAAGATTATGACAAACACTGTCATAATTTCCCTTACACCTTTCTGTTTTGTCTGTTACTTTGAAGTTTTTAAGTTTATATTTTCAAAACACAATTTATAGTCTTATGGGTACAGTATCTCCATAGGGCATATACACCGATCAGCCATAACATTATGACCACCTGCCTAATATTGTGTAGGTCCCCCTTTTGCCGCCAAAACAGCCCTGACCCGTCGAGGCATGGACTCCACTAGACCTCTGAAGGTGTGCTGTGGTATCTGGCACCAAGACATTAGCAGCAGATCCTTTAAGTCCTGTAAGTTGCAAGGTGGGGCCTCCATGGATCGGACTTGTTTGTCCAGCACATCCCACAGATGCTCGATTGGATTGAGATCTGGGGAATTTGGAGGCCAAGTCAACACCTTGAACTCGTTGTCGCGTTCCTCAAACCATTCCTGAACCATTAGTGTGGCAGGGCGCATTATCCTGCTGGAAGAGGACACTGCAATTAGGGAATACTGTTTCCATGAAGGGGAGTACTTGGTCTGCAACAATGTTTAGGTAGGTGGTACGTGTCAAAGTAACATCCACATGAATGGCAGGACCCAAGGTTTCCCAGCAGAACATTGCCCAAAGCATCACACTGCCTCCGCCGGCTTGCCTTCTTCCCATAGTGCATCCTGGTGCCATGTCTTCCCCAGGTAAGCGACGCACACGCACCCGGCCATCCACATGATGTAAAAGAAAACGTGATTCATCAGACCAGGCCACCTTCTTCCATTGCTCCGTGGTCCAGTTCTGATGCTCACGTGCCCATTGTAGGCGCTTTCGGCGGTGGACAGGGGTCAGCATGGGCACCCTGACCGGTCTGCAGCTATGCAGCCCCATACGCAACAAACTGCGATGCACTGTGTGTTCCGACACCTTTCTATCAGAACCAGCACTAACTTTTTCAGCATTTTGAGCTACAGTAGATCTTCTGATGGATCGGAGCACATGGGCCAGCCTTCACTCCCCACGCACATCAATGAGCCTCGGCCGCTCATGACCCTGTCGCCGGTTCACCGGTTTTCCTTCCTTGGACCACTTTTGGTAGGTACTGACCACTGCAGACCGGGAACACCCCACAAGAGGTGCAGTTTTGGAGATGCTCTGACCCAGTCGTCTAGCCATCACAATTTGGCCCTTGTCAAAGTCGCTCACATCCTTACGCTTGCCCATTTTTCCTGCTTCCAACACATCAACTTCGAGGACAAAATGTTCACTTGCTGCCTAATATATCCCACCCACTGACAGGTGCCATTGTAACGAGATAATCAATGTTCTTCCCTTCACCTGTAAGTGGTCATAATGTTATGGCTGATCGGTGTACATTAAACTTAACCAGTCTCAGCAGACATTGATATATGCTGGTAAGATTCAGGGTCTGAAGCCGCCTGAAATCTTGGGACTCAGGACAAAGGTAAATGAGAACAAATCACTAATCGTACCAATATGTTGTGAGATTTGCTTAGTAAATATTGTCCCATTATATGATCATGAGCATTGGGGACATTATACAACAACAGTTTGAAGTGATCTGCCCTATCTTAGCAGTCTTTTCTGTTTCATGGTATGCAAACAAGGCCTACTGAAAATCAGTTTTTGTCTACAAGAAGGTGAAACTAAGGTGTGTAACCTTGCCCGGTAGAAGCTGAGCAGTGCATGCTCATGCTTGCTGCATATTAATTTTAGGCTAGGGTCAGAAAAGATTTCATGAGGGTCTGCAGGGAAATAGTTTTCCCCCTACAAACATTCTTTGAAATAAGCTTGTTAGGGGTCTGCAGTTCCAGGAAGCCATCAGTTTCCCAGTCCTCCATTTTTCTGTTAAAGATTTACATGAACTGTGCGGAAATGCTAACGAACATTCCCTAAGCACATCCTTGCTTTCAAAGCTGAATGCAAAGTATTAAATACTTGCAAGGACATTTACAGTAATTCATTTAGTCTTTCACCCCCATGGCCACTGTCCCTCATCATCCGTCGTTGACCCCTTCAATCATAATGCACCGAGACAGTGAGAAAAAGCCTACAGTCCAAATAGTGAATCTGCAAGGCTATATGAACACAAAAGCTTGTTTTTACCCAGGAGGTTGATTATGCCCTCATTGTACGCTGCAAACAGTCGGATGGCATCTTTGAACAGGAGCATGAAGGCTGCATTGATCACACCATTTGTCAGTTCATTAGCATTGACCTGGAAGAGAGGTGGAGGTGTCAAGAGCAATCGGTTTTAAGTCGTAAGTCGATTTAGATGCCAACCAGTACGGCCAATACTGAGCACTCACATTGAAATCGAGTAAGACATCCATCTGATTTTGAATGATAGGGATGGTCTTGAGGAGTTTCTCTGTGTTCATGGTTCTCATCACTCCATCAGACCTGTGGAAAGGAAAGGAAAGAGAATGCTTCAACAAATTTAAACTAATACATATATTTTTGAGCCTGCTGACACTGATGGAAATGGGCTTTCTGGTCTTGATTGTTCATTACTTGGGGATTTTCTTTTTAACTGTAAATGGACATGGTTCATCCAAATGATCTCCAAGTCATTGAATCAACACAAAAACACATGTATCGGTGAATACATCTCTCCTTGCAGTGTAGAGGTTCACAATGTCTTGTTTGACACTGCAATATGCAAATGTGCAACAGTCTCACTGGATGAAGTAGAGTAATAACTATAATTACACTGCAATGCAACATAATTTGTCATATTAGGTCCACTATGCCCAGGCCCACCACAGAGCTTGAAAAATAAGTTTTGGTGAAAAAAAAATCTGTTATTTGGGAGTATTTTGGCGTTAAAATTATGAAGTAAAGCAAAAACAGGAACTGTTTTTCTCTAATAGAGATGTAGAAGTTAAATGTTGTATATATCTGATGATCTTATGCAACTTTTACCAAAACTGTCACAATGTGTTTTGCAGGAAATGAAACTATTGCAATGTTATTTTTCAGTATCGGATCCGATACTCTTCCCTAGGGTGTCAAACAAGACCAGGTTTCTGGAACAAGAACATCAAGCTTTGTGGCTCAGGTACAAGTCAACACTAACAGTGAAAGAAGTGAAAGTAAATGCTTACCCTCTCTTCACTTTAGTGAAGTCAAAAGCGACTTGTCTGTAGGACACAGCCTTCTCATTCAGGTAGCGGCTATACCTCCTTATGAACGTTGACATATCATAGCCTACATTACAAACAAAAGAAGTGAAGGGGGTCATGATAAATGTCATGACACAGATGAATATTGGCTGAGTATTCAAAGGCTTATTGCTGCGCAATGTGTACAGTGTTGGTGATATACCTTGAAGGCCACTTTTGTCCAAAAAATTGCTGAGGTTGAATAGTGTGTTCCTTGAAGCCAGATACTGTATAAATCTCTGCAAGAAAAACTATGTATGAGGAACTCTGTATGCTTGCACAAGCAGCATTTACCTCAAGTGAGGCTTTTGAACCAGCTAACTGTATGAATGAACTGCAATGAACAGCTTTACTTGTGGGAATGTACCATTTAGTGCACTGTTATGAGATGATAACAAGCTATCTCATACCCCAACATACTGTATCTTGTCAATGTACAGGGGGGAAACCTTTATCAGATCAAGTATTTTTGTTAAATAACCTATGATATTTCCATCCAATTCAGCAAAGGTGGAGAACAGTTATTACTTAAGTCCTGACCTCATTGCCGTAGACCATCAGATGGTGTGTGGTGGTGAGGGACTTGAAGACAACCACCCAGCTGGTGTTGGCGGTCCTCTCAAACAGTGTGTCAGCCAGCTGAGGGATGTTGACATTCATCTCATTTGTGCACTGAATTAAGTCTAAGGGAGGAGAAAAGAGAAGGAAGGAAAAAGGGCGGGTGGATCAATGAGCTATTGTGGTATTGAGGCATTCAATGCACAGCATCTCAGAGGAAGCACACAAGTTTGCTGTTCAGTGAAAATAGAGGTTTTCTCCATGTAGCTTCCTCATTTTCTTTCATCTCAATTAATAACATATGGAGACTTCTAGAAAGCTACGGTACAGGAATATGTGACACACTTTCTGGCAATAACAAATCAAATTCAACTAATCAGAACATATGAATGAGATAAATGCCACTTCAATCAGAACATTAGAGGAGGTGATAACAAAAGTGACAACTTCTTTTGGCACTGGGAAGTGAGGCTGTATTTCAGAGAGTGAGATCACATTGTATTCACACTATCACTGAGAAAACACCCTGTGTTAATTTGAAAACAAAAGGCATGTTACCAATCACTTTCCCTTACTATTCACACACATACCCACAAAAGTGGGCATGCCTCCGATTTGTAGACTGACAAAACCAACATCATCCGCAGCATGGCTGCCATGGTAGTGCCATGACCATCTGGCCTAAAGTAAAAGCAAATTCCTCCTGGTTCCTCTTTCCATTAAGGAAATGATGGGACTGATCAATGATGCCAGACCTCATCAGACTGCCCATATATCTTCACACACAGAGCCCCCCTTTTCAGTGCTGTGTGCCCATTCTTAACTGCACATCTTGCACTTGAACTTGATAGTAATCTATGGTGCCACATTTTTTGATCTTTTATATTAAGTGGTAAGAGTGTACTGTACTTGAAGAAAGACATAATGTAAAAGGTAAAAGCTTGCTCAAAAACCTAATGGCCCCTTCTTCAATTAAAATATATCCACTATGTGGATACGTGGTTTTATATACTGTTGAGATCATCTCAGACCGTTTTTAAGTTTTTAAGCTGAAAATAACTGAATTAGGCAAGAATGGATACAGATAGCGGAAAGAGGGAGGATAAGGAGCTCAACTGACTGGCCACTCTAGACAATGTTTGTGATTCCATCAGAAGCATCCGAGAAGTGGCTCTCTGCTCTGCTTAAAATATGAGCCTAGTCTATTTTTTGACTGAGGCCTCGTCAAGCTGCACAGAGCAGATTGAGCCAAACAGGAAGTCAGACACAGGAACGACATACAGCAGCCGGTGAATTTTCAAAATAAAACAACCTGTGCAGACTCCTGATCATATCTCAACACAATTAAAACAACAATTTAACTACATAGCCTACTTACCCATGGTAGAAGCACAAAAATCAAGGAAAAATTACCAAATCAACTAAATATGAGCCAGTCAACAAAATCGGGCCAACAAAGCGCTCTTCTTCTGAAACACTCCCGGTGGGGTATGAAGACGGAACAAAACCGCGTCGCCACGCCCGGTGGAATCAAGGCATAACACTGAAATGTTCCCTTTTATATCTCCATTGAATTTATATAATTGTGTTTTATTGGCTGTGGTAATACTGTAAATTAAAATGTAATTGAAAATGTTCAGGTTCAAAGAGGGTACCAAAATGGACTAAGGATAATAGTAAGGTTTTAAAGTGATACACTGTACACTGAATAACTGACAATTTAGGCCTACATCTTTACAACCGTCTCACTCTACAGAGCCACATCAATGAAATGACTGAAATATCTTGTTTAAGTTAATAGTTAACATTAACTGTTGTGTAGGAGGCGGCTGTGCTACCCATTGAGGCCTGTTTACATGGGTGGTCTATGAATCCTCCTCAGTGTTTGAGTGTTTGTTGAAAGCCACACAAAAGGCTTTTTGCTTTTACATACACAGTAGGCCACCCATGTGACAACAAAAGCCTTTTCAGACACAACTGAAATGGCTGTGGGGAGTACAAACTCACCACCAACTTTCTCCACTGGTGTTCCTGAAGTTTGTTTTGTGTAAGGACAAATCATAACAACTCGAGGCTCTTGCTCATAAGATTATACTTATAATACTTAGAATAATAAAGTCTTCTTATGTACAGACAGACATGGTCAAACTGATATGGAATCTATCTGAAATTAAATTCCTCTGACTTGTCCAATTCCTGTATGCAAGTGACCTGCTATAGGGTGTTCTGTCTCACAAGTCCTGATTTCCATTCTACGGTTGTGTATATTGCCTGTCAGCATTCTAATGTTAGCCTTCAACTGAAAGCACAGCTGAGATTGACATATTACAGCTTAAGGCATTTACACACCAGGGATGTAACGAATAAACTACAAGAAAATGCAAAATACTCGCCTGTGAATATTTACTCTTCTACATCCAAAAGTAAACCAATCTACTCACTATCCTGCATCCGGCACGTTGTCCTTGAGTTCATTGTCTTTAGAATTTTTGTCATATAATACAGGGTGAAGAGAAACACAAACAATCAAAAGGTCCGGAGTTGTGATGTGACGGCCGTTTTGCACAACGTGATTGGTTGATGCCTTTATTCTCCATGTGAAAGCTCAGAATAATTGACCGCATTATGAAAAAATAATTTGCCACATAATATTCACTTTCTGTGTGAAAAGTACTCATGACAAAAAGAACAGTTTGAAAAAATATATTGACATGTGATTTAATCGCACGAAAAAAAACACCTCCGGTGTGTAAAGGCCTTTAGATTGAACAACGTTGAGCCATTCTGACAATGCAGTGCTGAGCCTGACAAGCTGAGTCTGAGATGTTCTTAAATGGCTAATGTACAGAGGTCAAACACTTTTGATTAGATAAAAATCTTTCCTCTGGTGCTGCCCTCCCACAAGCCACATTTTAGAATATATGTGGCAACAACCTAGGAATAGCAAAAGTGTCTCTCTATTTTTCATATAATTTTGTTTTCTGTGTTTACTTCATAGGACTGCTATGTAGTTTAGAAAAGTCCATAGCCACACTAGCATTTTGTACAAGGCTCAGACATATATCCTTCTTAAAATACAAGAAAATATGACCACAGTGAGGAAAGACATTGGGTAAAAAGCAGCATCCAAGACAAACAGCAACATTTAACAGAAAGAAAGATGAAGAAGCCATGACGTGACTTTAGTCATTTCTACTGACCATTGCTAGTTAAAGCTGGGGTAGGCAAAACCTGTGCAACCTAGGCAAAACCTTCCGCCTCTCTCTTTGCTGCCTCGAATCACTCCGCTAAGCCCCTCCCACCTAACCCACAACTTCGACCAGCAGTAGAAGGAATCAGTTCCCCTGCGAAACCGTATCCCTTGAAAGGCTTGCTCTCCACGGCGTGAGCATTACTGAGACCGCGGTCCCTCCCACCGTGTTTTCTCAAAGACGCCCCTCCAGTGCTTCGCGGACGCAGAACAGAGCGCCCCAGGCTTCAGAGGCAGCTGCAACGCCGTCCAGCAGCGGGAAGAGAGGCTAATACACCACACACACACCACTGTCCCCCGTCAAAAGTTATTCCCCACTGTTTGTCATCATGCCTCTTTGCCACTCGTCATTACGAGCGCCATGGCATGGAACATAATGAGCCTGAAGCTCCGTGTGGAGCCGGGACGTGTTGTTTTGTACTATACACCACTGTAAGCAATGGAGGTATTGGAAATTTTATTATTTTATTGTTTTATTTATTATTTTATGTATTGGATTTTCCGCCATTCAGTCAGGCTTTCACCGTCTGAAGGGACGTGCACGCACATCTGCTCTTGTAGCTTAGCCAATACGAACACACAGTCTCTCCGAAATAACCTGTGATAGGCTAAAGTCTACCGTCACGGGCTAGATTTTCTGAAGCCTGAAAACAGAGCCAAGAGGGGGGGCTGAAGTAGAGGTCTGCTCTCAGACCACTTGAATTACAATATGCTGCACGGTTATTATGGCATTTTTGCCCAATGACACCAAATGAAAACTGCCTACCCAACCTTTAAAACACTGCTGCTTGAATCTGAAACAGAAGAATTCGTAATATATGTGAAACCAAGAACGACAAACGACTCATAACTCCAGTTAATCAGAAATCTGCTGTTTGAGGCCTGCATGAATGACATGATATGGCTTAAAAGATCTGTTTGTTCTGCTAAGCAAGTTCAAAGGAGTGAGCTCCCCAAAGGAAGAGCTCCACTTTGCATCAGTGACTGTGGTTAGAGACCAGTGGCTTGTTTCTTCTACCTCTGTTGCCATCTCTAGAAATTGTTTCTGCTGCTAAATGTCGCTGACTGGGTTCAGCTACCTTGTGGTATTCTGAGAATGTGTCAAAGTTGCTCCTCCTTGTTTGTGAAATAGCCATTGTGTGGAATTTATTCAAAACCCACTGACTTCCCCAAACTCTATTGTTAGTGAAACAGAACTGATATTGTTAAAAGCCTAAGCAAAATACATTTTCTTTGAAGGCAGCTTTTCTAAAAATCATTATCCTTCCTTCCAATTATTTCCAAAGACAACATTAACACAGTTCTTGGAAAATACTACATTTAAAGTCTTCTATCAGCAAAATTCCTGAGGTAAAAAGAAAATATATTTCCTGCTTTCTTTTTATATGTTGGCTTTGCCACTATAAGCACACATTAAAATGTCACAAAATGCACTGTAACAAGAAGCTTATAGAACCCACACACAGTCTGTGGGCTGGAATGGCCTGCATACATTTTAGCTGGCCAGCAGGCTCATTTTATCTGCAAATGTTTTAAGGCCTCACCACAACAGACCTGCATAACAAATCATGTCTGTGCTGTGTATGGGCCATTTGCAGAGAAGCCTTAGCCCACAACTGTAGACTTTACGTCAACTGTCAACACGCATGCAAAAATGTTTGGCACATGAAGGAAGAACTCCTACAAGAACTTAAGTGTGTGTAATTATATGAGCATGTTTCTGTTTTATAAATGGTCTGGTACTAAATTATGGTGAATTAACAGTCTATTATTTCACTAATACCATGTACAGGCATATTGCACTTCTTGAATTTACTGTAACTACAAGGTAGAGTAATCAGAATGGGACTTTATAATTAATTAAACTACAAAGAAAAAAGGGAAATGAATCATGATGACATTTGTTTTCAACCAGATGATAAAGCCCTAAAACAGAGAGGATGGCAGCACATTTAAAGCGGCATCTTATGGCAAGAAAGTTCGTGGTATGCTGCATCTTGGTGATCATTTTGAGTTCTGCCACCATAAGAGATGGGCTTAACTGATTTTTGGCCACAATGTCACCAAAGAATGTGAAAGGTCTTGAAAAGGTGACACACAACAGGAAGTCAAAGTAAAGTGAGGCAGCTGGATGAACTCAGAAAAGAGCTTAGTTGTAAGATGCAGGGTTCTCAGGTTTTGGGAAGGTTTGCGTCAATGGAGGATTTCCCAAAGGGGTAGCATGACAGGGTGGAGGATTTAAGTAGCTCAGCAAGGATGGCTACATTATCAGATGGTGCTGACTGACAGTATACTGAAAACATGAGAAAGGAAGTGATGAGTCAACTCTTTCGCAAAGAGGATATAGGATGTAAGTACTACTGTGCAATGGATTCGCAATAATCATAGGGTAAATTAACACACACTGCAAAAACACTTCTTTGTTTCAGCTGTACTTTTAATTCTGCCTTACTACATAGGACATGCTGTAATGGATTTGGCTTAGGTCTCAGGGCATAGGACTTTAATTCACAGGACAGTAATTCAGTAATTCATAATGAACGAAGACACAGCTGTCTGACATGAAATGGTATCGTGTGACGATACAAAAACGTCTATCGTTCATATTATGCTCTATCGTTTATTTTGTTGTGTCACAAATCACACTCTTTACGGCAATATTTTGAGTCATTTGGACGATGCTTTGCATCTTTCGCACGGCACGGATGCAGGCAGGAAATTTGCATGGAGGCAAAACAAACAAACATGGAGGAGAGTAAATGTGACACAGAACGGGGTAATTCCGAACAGTAGAAGGACTCTGACCAGCCAAGACAAAATGAAGAGGTCGTACCTAAAAGAGGGACCTATTCTGTCCCATGGACGTGATTTGGGTAGAAAAGGTCTGACACGGACCAGAGAATCGAGAAACGTTACTTTGCAAATTATGCTGCAGACTGGTCCCCACAACAGACTCAAACGCCACTAACCTCTTTTACCACCTATGCAAGAATCATGTCAAACAGTACAGATCTATGGGTGAAAGCCACAAAAGTACAGTTGAGTGCTCAAAACAAACCCCAGACTCAGACGTTGCAAGAGACTTTTGCCCGTGGCACAAAGGTTCTAAATAAAACTAAAAATAAATAAATAAATATGAGTAAGTACCTTTTATTTGTCAAGTATATAATTAAAATGTAATAAGAAATAGACCTTTCCATGTGATCATTTTATATAAACTATTTATTCATTGAATTTACAGAAAATGTGCTATATCGTGATATGTATCGTTACCTGGATATGAAAAGACCTATATCAGGATATGAGATTTTGGTCATATCACACAGCCCTACGCACTACGCAGGCTTTTCTTTTCCTAACCCCACTGTGTAATTATATAGTAAATCTATTCTATTATTACTACTAAATATACAATAATGATACTACGACTCCACAGAAACCACAGTATGTTCAAAATATTGTGTTTTACTGACTTAACAAAGCCACACAAGACAGATAAGATGCCTGTAACATGAAACTGTATTCAGTTTAGGTTTTAATTCATGCCAATACATAAAGATGACTCAATAAAAGAAACAATGAATTGCTGGTCACTCTACAATCATTCTTTCTATCCTGCTACAACCACTTTTTTCAAAGTTTGCTGCAAAATGTAAACATGTGGCCTATGTGTAGATGAGCTACTAAGCCAGAAGATTATTAGCATATATTATCATTATATCATATATTAACAGTTTCAGAAATAACATGCCAAAGAAAACATTTAATGTAATGTTCCTGGGGCCATGACTCATAATGGCCACTAAGGGCAAACAGGCTAAATGAGTAGTTGCGGTTACATGGACAATAATTTCTTCAACCCGACTGAAATCATTCTGATTAGAGAACTGTTTACATGGACGCTAAAGTGGTTCTGCCCGCTGTGAAGCGTCTAATCTGCTGGAAATATAACAGAAAAAGAAGGTTTTTTTTCCCCCAGCTTCGTTCATCTTTTCAAACACTTGTTTGAACATCTCATTGTTTCAAGCCTTTCAACTGTTCAACAATCCTTAAATCTTTTAAGTTGGATCAGCCACAGAGCAGTTTAGTTTTGCTGCCGCCATGTTTTTGTCCCTCCCGGAAACCCATTCACGTCACTAATGTTCCCCCCACGTGGGGCAAACATGCGCAGAAAGAATAGATTTACTCCAACCAGAGAGAAACAATCGGATTAAGCGTTAATTGTTATTAGGTGCTAAAATCTTCCTATTGAACAGATTATCAAAAGATTTACACCACCCCTCTGAACCTGATTGAAAATCCCTTTGGATTGGGCAAGTCTCTTCTGATTGAGGTGGTTACATGAGACATTTTTATTTTGACTGGACTATTATTCCCATTATTTGTGGAATATTTGGGTCCATGTAAATGCAGCTAGTGTGTGCGTGATGGAATTGTTAAATTAATTAATAAATGAAAATAAAACTACTATTAAAAACTAAACCATTTTCTGGCTTCAAGATGTACTTTGTTCTGTCTGAGGCAAAGTATTATGATGTGAAATAGTGGCCACATTAAACCAGCACTGTTGTAAAAATGTATAACCAATATCATTTTCATCTTGTTATCTAGCGGCATGACAAAACAGCAGATGTTATACCTTCTTTTAAAATGAAATAAATGTATATATTTATATGTTATTGTATGAATTAGTCCATAACTTCCAATAAACAGAGCCCACAGCACATCAAATAAAGCTGGTTCAAAAAGATGGCTAGATACCAGCGGCAAAGCT
This sequence comes from Macquaria ambigua, assembly GCA_008360985.2. NCBI lineage: Eukaryota > Metazoa > Chordata > Actinopteri > Centrarchiformes > Percichthyidae > Macquaria > Macquaria ambigua. Next base: position 216,407 of record VMKM01000623.1, on the reverse strand, counting down.
TTTCACTTTCAGAATATACAAACCACCAGAGAGGAGAGCCTATACAAGGACCCACTGACTTTTAATTAGTGATCTGTGGTACAAGCTGCTGCTCTATGACACAACAGCACTTTGCAGTAGCACTTTAATTTAAGCTTTTACTTTAGCAGCTTTGCTAAATGTGTGTACTTCCTTTCTGGATTGCCCAAGAAATTCTCAATTAGATGCATCTCAGTTTGGAAATCGCATTTCGAATTTTAAGATAACATGATTAGAACTTGCCTGGGGTGTTGAGGGCATTCCAGTGGCCAAGTATGGTCGCTGGAATCCTGTATGCTTGTAATCAGCAGCATAATTGCCAGGAAATGCATCAAAGGAATACCAGCCAATCTCACATTTGATCAGCTCAGTTCCACTGTGGTCTGGGAAGGGGTTAGGTTATGCAATGACTTCCTGTTGGCTGTTTACTCTTGGCAATCCAAGGCTTGCTTTAGGAACTAGAGGAACACTTCCTGCTTCAGGAAATGTAATGTGGGCTAAAGCGCGCATGGAGCTCCTGAAAGTTTAGCCACATCAGGGCAAAATTCAGATACTTCATGAGGTTTCATTGCAGAGCTAGCAGGAGACAGGCTAGAAGTGTGTTCGACAGGGTCAGGGTTACCTATGCTCCGCTTTACAGATGGGCAGTGGCAGGGTACTTGCTGGTAATGTTTTTGTGATGAAGCATTTTGTGTCAAGCAAAATACTGTACAAAATTTAGAAACTTAAGTTTAAAACAAGAATCAGGCGGCAGACAGGTGTCACTTGTGACAAAGACTTCTCCACTACATAACTGTGGGCTCTGGTGGGCTACAGCTGGTGGACAGTGCATTAGCACTCTTTTTAAGGGCTGTCACTTGATGCCACTGCAGTCACATGCTCCTTGTGCAGCACTGCATTCAACATGGGGAGGGTGAGCTATTGGGCTAGGCCTCTGGGAGGGTGCAAAGGTACAAATGTATATGAAGGTGCCTGCCATTATGGCTCAGATGAACCATGTACAGATTGACACAGCTGAGGTTCACCACCTGCACCACCTTCACCTCTGTTGGGAGGCCAAGATATTAGAAGACCATTGATATCTGAGGAGGTGAAACACTTTCATCGCAAAGCATTGTTATCACCATCTTGTTCTCTAATGATTTACCTAATATTGGGATTTAACACATGCACCCTACTCCATTGACTCCACTAATAATACTCCATGCTGCACCAGCTGGTGCAAATAAAATTGCCAAAGCATTAAAACCAACTCAAATCTTTAACAGTCCCGACTAGGGCTGCACCTGACGATTATTTTTTTAGCGATTCATCTAACGATTATTTTTTATTACTCGATTAATATTAATAATTAACAATGGATTTACCCAAAATCAATATCAAAAATTTGTCTCATTAATATTTCAATATTTTATTCAATCAGCTTCTCTTAAAAACAAACAAGTGTAACAAGAAACAAAGTATGCACTGCACATTACGTTACCATAAGAAATTAGAGAAATTACTTTTAACATGGGGCAATGAAGAAACATTTACAAAAATCTATTTTAAGTGACTACTACTAAGAGAAACATGTTCCGCATTTTGATCATCTGAATACAGTTTATCATGCTTGGGTGCGGACAGAAAGTAAACAGGACGGTGCTGTCTTGGTGTTATCTTGACACAGCGGTCTGGGATGCTTCCGCTTCAAGTGTTCGTGCATAGCAGTTGTACTGCTGTGATAAAATTTCCAATTAGCAGATCTTACAGAGCACCACATTGTTGGGTCTCTGTCTAAAATACTCCCACACTTTAGACGATCGCAGGCGAGTTTTTTTAGTTGCAGCTTGTTCTCCGAAGGAATCCATGCTTTGACCGGGTGCAGACATTGCGGCGCGCCGACGCATGTTATGCAAATCAAAATATTTCCGTAATCGATTACGTCGATGAGTCGCCCCAGCCCTAGTCCCGACTCCTAAAATAAACTTGCTAACTGTTATCCTCCTGGTTTACACTGCCTGAATTATGTCTCATCATAAAATCCTGTTTCAGTAAAAACTAATGTCGCAACATATTCCTAAAATGCAATTTTGTAATGCCTTTAAATTCTCTGCTTTTTACTGTTTCATTAACAGTAAATTCTCTATATGTCTTTCCAGATTCCTATATTAAGTAGTTTTACAGAACAACGTCTGACCACAGCCAGCCATGTAAACTTGCCTCACAGGCCATACAATTCCAGTGGGTAAGAGTTTAATGGTGCCAACAGAGAACCAGGTACAACCAAAACCGCAATCTAGCCATCAAACTCAGAACAGGTGAGACATGAGAGACCTTTCAAGGCACCACAGTTTCATTCCATACAGATTTGCATGTAGGCCAGGGGTGTGGGTGAGACTGTCAGTGGAACATAAGGGCCTCACTCACTCAATAACCTCATAGACTACAAACTGTGGCAAACAGAGAACAAATGGATCGACCAAAGGTGGAACAGGAGAGGCTTTTTCAACACTGCTTGCCTTTAAAACACATTCTCTTTCCTAAAATAAGTTCTGCCAGATGTTTTTACAGTTTAAGTTTCAAACTTTGACCTCTGTTTGAGTAATTGATGATTTAGACTATTATTATCAAAGTGCCTCTGGGGTAATAATGGAAATAAACAATATATATGACAAATGGACACATATCAACCACACACATACTTGTCAACCCTCTGCACCCTGTCACAGGAAGTGGTGCAAATGTCTTGTTGGAGGTGTATAGCCTGTAATAAACCTCCAATCACCAACCCCTTTCACACATGCAGCCTTTGACTAGAATCCAGGTATAAAAAACTGCTAGGTAAGTCTGTTTTTCCCTTGAGTGAAAACAAAGTCATCACATTATCAAAATGAGCAGGACAGCTTTAGAACACGTTATGTACTGCTTATGTATGTAACCTAATCACAATATTCAAAGGGAAGTGGTATTATTCTACTTGTATTTCACATCGGCCAAAAGAATTTGCCAACATGAGCACAAGTGCGTGTACAGTAGTGTTAAACACTTGTTTGCTATTTCTTCTGTTGCAAAAGTAATAAAATAATACTAACAAATTACCTACTATTCTGGATGTCTGCCTTTAAAGGAATATCGACTCAACTGGCCCACAGACCAAAGGACTTTATAGGGCCCATTCATATGCCTACAAATCCTATGGGAATTTCCTCTTGAGTCAAGATGTTTATGCCAGTACCAAAGGTCAACAGCCACTGCTGATCTCATATATTCATTACCTAATGAGGAACCTTTGAGCAGTTTAACAGCAGTGCATAAATGAACTTTACATAATGGCAATTAACCTGGACAAAAAAGATTGCTGCCCTGACTTTGGGCTATCCACTATTCAGCAATACTAAATATTACATAACTGTGGAGCTACAAAAACCACGTCCAAAAATCTGTATACACTCTGCTGGGGTGCAAACTGCACCAAACCCACTTGGTGCAAATTTTCCCAGAAGTAATTTCACACTTACTTTAAACAAACATGCAAGTTAATAAGCTGAAGCTGGCAGCGGAGGTTGATTTGTTCACTCTTTACTTATCCTTGTCTGGTAATTGCAGAGTCTCTTTAAAGTTATGTGACTGAGTTTATCTAGCATGCCAGTGTTAAAGAATGTGAACCATGGTCTAGCGCAAACTCAACGGAGACAGTGCAGAGGGCCATATCTCACCTGCAATCCTGACAGGAGGAACACAGTGATGGCAGCTAGACACATCACGGCTATATCTGGATGGTCACGAAACTCCAACACAAGTGCACCCTTCAGCCCTCTTTAAATACCTCAAACCAAAGTGAAATTCCTGCTAGGCAGTGGGTCTCTAGATAACCTCAGGGAGAGGCTTCAGTTCAGCAGCTCCACAGAGGAGCCACATATCACCTGGTTGTCTAGAATCTGAAAGGTCACTGGGACATAGCCTCATTACTGTATATTCCATCAGCTGAAAGCTGTGGTTATTCAAATTCCCACGTTACAACATCAAACATGGTGAGGATACACACCTAAAATATCTCTTTGAGGGACAGGCATGTCATTGAGAAAATTATACCATGTATCCAACAGGCTGACTGATGGCTGCAATTCAAATTAAACTGCACTGACTAATTTGCATAGTAGATGCACTGCATGTTTGTTGTTTGTGGACCAAATTGCTGCCAATGCAGATTAAGCAGGCCAAAATCTAAGATCTCTCAAAGTCTATCCCTGAAGAAAAACAACTGAATGGAAAAAGAAAAAATACTTTTCTGACAGATGAGTAATACCAGCAGGGCTACAAATTGTCACAGGTAATAAAATTGAGACCTGAAGTGCCAAATTCCAATATGTGAAAATATAATGAATGTGGATTACTTTCATTCTGTTTACACTATATTGGGTTGGCTTTGCTGCTCAGACTATGATAAAGCTGACAGTACATGGACAATCCTGTTCATAGTGGTTCACAAATGAGGGTAATGTATAAAACCTGAGGACATCTTGCATGTTACGATGTACCAATGGGTTTCTATTCAGAAAATGGTATTATATTAGGACTGATAAGCTCTGTGTGATCCTATGCATGCTGAGTATGAACTAAAAATAAAATTAACAAAACACTGTCAGGCAAAAAGGAGTAGTTTGAAGTCTAAACAGCGAAGACCAGATGACAGTAACAAAAACAAATCTTAACCATAATTAGGAAAAGGAGATGGTCAGTCCGAATGCCAGTCTTGAGCAAGATACATTTACTTTGATTTATTAGATTTTTTCTTAAGAACTACGGTTATCCTTTTCTATTTAACAGCTAGTCAATCCACAGTGTAAAAAAGTCACAATATGAAAGTGGCTGGTAGATATCAGACACAAAATAATGATTTACTATTGACTGGCTTGTAAATTTGAACATGTATCTGTCAGAGGCTGGTAGATGTTCACATTTTAAAAAGTTAATTTCCCACCCTGGTGCGAAGATCAAAAAGCGGCTGGATGGTATGCAATTCTTGCGGATTCTGAGTGGTATGTCACCGTTGCTGACTACTATGTCAATATTGTTCCACCTGCAGATGCCAGACAGGGAAATTTCTACATATGATCTGTTGGACTTGAAAGCCCCTAACAGCATCATGGAGGTCTGGGAAAAGATAGCTAAAAACTCAAACATGACCCAAAGTTCAGGAAGTGAAGTCAACTATCCAGCAGTCAAACCTCTCCAAATGCACTAAAAGAGAATAACTGTTTGTCAGTGCAGCTGGTCAGATCCCCGTATTAATAACAGCTCAACACTAAAATAACCTTATTCTGAAAGAGGGTAACAATGGATCTGATCGTGACCCTGCTGAATATTAATTTGCTTGTATGCTCTTGATAAAGCTGTATGTCAAAGTCCACAACCCTACAGCCACTTCCTGAAATAAGAACAGACTCAACAGGCACTAGAATTGCTGGCCTGCACAGAATATCCTACTGAGCTTTTAGTGTTGAAATGATCGTAGCATACACTTAGAAAACAGTCTTAATAGAAACACAGCTCACGTTTGTAGCCACAGAACATGTCATTCTGAAAAACTATTTAAAAACATATTATACTATTCATAAACATTTTATGATGTTAGGAGTTAACAGAAGTCGGCTCAATTAAGCCAACGTTACATTATGCATCAGGGAGCTATTTCAAATGAAATGCCTAGTTTCGGAATACACTCTGCTGGCTACCTGCTGCATTTTATGTGTTAGCAGAATAAGATAGCGGTACTTATTGGCCATGCTAAAAGCTGAAATATTGAGCTGTTTGGTGGAACCTAAATGTCAAATTGAAGTGTGGTTCATAACAATTCAGGCAGAAATTATCATTTTATAAGCTATACAAGTTAGCCTTTGAAACTAATCAAGTTTATTCATTACATTTTTGTATTGACGTTAGTCACTCTAGCTAGCCAACACAGTTTCCAACTCGAATTAAACTATTGAGGTATGTATAATGCCCAAGCAAATACTGTGACTGTCCAGAGAATGGAGTTAATCATTTAAAGAAAAAATGTTAAAGCCTTCATGTTACAACGAATTAGTATTAACAAAAATCCAAGCTGCCAAAACTGAGCCCATGTCATTGGCAAACTGCTTGTCAGTTATCAAATGGTTAGCCTTGCTACTATCTAAGATAAGTGGACAATTTCTATCTACTGAATGCCTATAGAAACGCGTATATTGGCTTTAATGGTTGACTGACTATCTACCACAGTAACCTACAGCTAAGTTAACGTACGTTAACGTATGTGAAGGCCTCAGACACAGCATTCCGATTCCGACGTTAACTAAAAAAACCAAGCCGAACTGAAATATACAGCTGTATCAATAACCAATCAATAGGATACTTACAATCCAAATGTTTCTTTTTTGGCCCCATTATTTCATGAGTGGTCGCCTTGCACACAGTTTTGGAAATCGCCGACCCGGTGACACTGTGCTGAGCGGCGGTTATCCTGTCTGTAATGCTCTGTCCAGACATCCTGTATCGGATCGAATAAACGGTCACTGTTACAGAAACGTTTCCAAATTCAGCAGAACAGCCTGGGTTTTGTGCACGATGTCGGTTTTCAAAGGCTCTGTGCCACCTGACAACACTGGAGACAAGAGAGGGAGAGACAGAGAAGAAATAATGAGACGAAGGCAGACGTTACATCTCGCTTGTAGGCTAGCTGGCTATCCAACTAACAGGAGATACATTCACCCATACAACTTTAGTTGAAGACACTGACTGACCCTGCAATAAGAACCATCCATATTTCATGAGTACAAGATACGAACCCAGTGTTTTAATCGATCCCTCACGTCTAACGTTACGGTCTCTTCTCCTCTTCCCGTACAAGTCTTTCTCACATACCGTAGCTACATCATAGAGCGAATGAAAATAGATGTTACTTCCGGACAATTTTTCACAATAAAAGCTAAATTGAGGAAACTAACTGTATCAAGAAATGATAAAGAATTAGCATTTATGATACAGAAATACTAACATGACCCCCCCCCCCCCCCCCCACACACAGTAGTATTTTCATAATAAAGGCAGGTAAACGTCACTTTTAGAACACTGGTATATTTGAGTTCGAACCTTTATTTTGGAGTCCATACATGTCAGTTTCGGTGTTATTGCGATTAACTATGTCTAACTTGATGCGGCTCTAGTTCTCGATTTCTTTGGTTCTCACGCTGAACTCCATCCAGTTTATTACAGCGCCTCCCCCTGCTGGGTTTAAATCATCGTTTAAATGGACTGAGGGTTTTGAAGGAAAATGGCGGGTCTATTTCCTGGCCAGCCTTGACCACTCATAACTTTTGCACATAATGCACCAAGTGCATACATCCTCATATATGAGGAAAAAGGATCATGTGACAGAGGCAACCTTGCTCTGGTGGCTGTATTCGGCCTGTTTTGTGATGTGGTACAGAGATATTTTAGGATCCAGTGGAAAAGTGAAATGAAGCACATGTTCATTTATATAGACACGATTTTTAAAAAGTCGCAAATGGTGAAAATAGAGAAAAGTAAAATAGTCTACTTATCAGCAGTCCTTTGACTGTCTAGGGGCGTACACATGGTGTTTCCTGCTACCCAATTTGGTCCTAAAAGCGGGACCAACGTCAGAAGCTGTTACAATGATTGAATCACTTTTGACTCAGCTTCTGTGCCCTCTTCCCATAATGACTTCTCGGTAATACGGATACCACAGAAAACTTCCTCATTTAGCTCCCCATTTAGATATTTCCGACAGCACTTGAACATGCTTTCCTTTCCCCACCGTCAACTACATTGGTATAACTTTGAGGACATCTAGTGGTCAACATTTGCAATTATGGCACTACATGTGTAACCGGTGGGCTTCTGCGTTGTGTTGGTTAGAAAGCAAAGACACCGCGACACCAGGATCTCTTTATGCTTGACCTCCGTTTATTCTGATAAACAACAGGTAACCAGAACCTCCATGTTAATTATTCGGCCTGCTCCAGCTCCTTTCCCACAGGGAAATTGTACATAAAGGGGAGAGGGGAAAGGGCAAAAGTAATTATAGCTAGTTGTTGTAGTTGACCAAATTGATTTTTGTGAAAAACAATTGATTTTTGAGTTTTTGTCACCATAAAATTGTGTCCCTCATTCAGCAATAAGCTGGGTTCACATAGGAGGCGGACACACCGCGAAGCGCCACGATATGCCAATTCTAGCGCGAGCAGTAGCCTGGCTGTTCACATCAGAAGCGCATTTCTCCGCACCAGTCAACAAGCGATCCTGCTCCTCTGCTCTTTTCTATGGCTGATTTTTTTTGCTGTTATGTGCTGCGGATCGTACAACTGCCGGTGCTTCTTCTCCACTTCTAGGATCAACTTTTTTTTCTCTCTCTCTCTCTCTCTCTCTCTCTCTCTCTCCCCCTCTCTCTCGCTTGCTCGCTCACCATCTCTCTCTCGCTTGCTCGCTCACCATCTCTCTCTCGCTCGTCTGCTCGTCTCTCTCGCTCTGTTTAGAGATAACTGACAAATATGTGGAATAAGTACTAATTTAAAAAACACAGAGGAGCAGGAAAATCAAAAGGATTGGCAAGCAGGGTGCATATTCTATCATTTATCAATATCAGATCATTTATATCATGTATAATACATCATTTATATCCTTTATAATGTGTTTTCATGCCAGATTCGCTCGCGGAGGGCGGATAAAATAGAACAGACGCCCAAACATCGCTTCAGAGCGCGAGCCAGCCATGGAGCTCTGCTGCTTGGCGCCTCCTGTGTGAACAGCCCAATTAATTAACATGGGCGCCGAACGGAAGCGGGCAGCAATTCGCGGCGCTTCGGTGCGCTTTGCGGCGCGTCCGCCTCATATGTGAACTCGCGTTAAATGAATACTTGCAGACTTTACTCAAGCTACGATTTTTCTGGTTAAAAAATATTGAATCTATATTTTAACTTAGGCTACAGTTAATATTATCCTAAAAAGACACTAGAATTGAACATCAGTCAAAAATAAGATAGTAAAGCACAGTTTTCTTCATAACAGGTATATATATATATATATATATATATATATAAAGGAAGCAAATTTTCTACATTTCTGTTTCTCCTTCTTCTTTCTTGTTCTTTAACTTCATCATGTTTTTCCCTCACAATAACAAGTCCTGTCAATTACATTAATTAGTTCTGACACATATTATCAGAGCTTTTGAGATCAATAACTTCCTGCCTCTGTGTTACACTGAGGCATTCCCAACAACTCAACTTTACTCAAAGTATTCAGAATAAATGTGACTCAACACCATTTTATAGATTGTCTTATTCCAAAACATAATAATTCTCAAGAAATTCTGTATTACTGCTTCTAATAGTCCCATCTCTCTTGGCAAAATGAAGAATACATGGCTTTTTACTGCATCTCCCCCATGATCATTCAGACCAAGTCTTATTTAGTTACATTTGCTCAGCAATCCACTTATGAGTGTGTTTAATGTTGTACGCCATCAAACTGATCAAAAGATATGATACATAAGAAATATGTACCAAAAATATCATTCAAATTTCATCTCGTGTCCGTGTTATAGTTAATTTCAGCATATGTAGCATATGATTTACTGTAGCCATAGTTTTTCTTTCCCTGCAACAGCTATATTGCTCAGGCAAATAATGCATTCTCTTCTGAAGAACTTCTGAAGAATGTATTTGTCATGTATATAATGGCTATGTCAACAGGGAGGATAAACTTATACAGGGATACTCTCTGAGGGACACTGAAAATGATGCAAAGACTTGGCTATTTGTATGCGAGCCAAGTGATGACATTTTAGCCAACAAAAGCTGAGAGACTTGCCCTTTCATTTTGTCAAAGACGCAAAATTATTTGTGTGCCACTCAAACTGCTAAAGAGAGCTCAGTGTGACGGCACCCAGTCTAGATTGATTTCACTCCAGATAAAGGATCCTTAGATCTTTTTCTGCTGAGAGAGAGCATCACTAGTTTTATCATAGTTTGAACCAAATACCGGAGTTTTGAAAAATAGGATGATTCATTGTCTTCTGCGACCTTATTCAAGTGGTGCATTGCCACCAAAACTGAGGCCATTGATACATTTGACCTACTAAAATGATCATATTATATACAGAAACTTAATTTGTCAAACACAAAGAACTTGAACTTATTCTGAACCGTATGTCACATCTCAAGAGCTCCCATGTGCTGCACAGGGAAGAGATCTAATATACAGTGTGAGAAAGACAGCTGGAAGGGTATGGATTCAAGTCATTTTCATCTGAACTGACAAATCCACTGTCACTTTGTTGAGCTGTCACAAGGATACAGTCAAGGACATACGACTCATTACTTAGCATATAAACTGCTATATCAGGATTCAGTTTTACTTCTCTTTGAGACAGCAAGATGGCATAGTAATTATGAAATGCAACAATGATTTAGTCTTAAACTAAAAAAAATTACCATGCAAATTTTTTCTTGTGCCGATTGTTTTGCCCGATGTTTTCCACATAAAAACTGCACAAATACATACATTCATTTAATTTTGAAGACATCAATTTATTCTATCGCTGTGTAATAAAAACTTTTTTTTTCTCATTTTAGACATACCAAAAAATACCACATTAAAAAAAGGGAAGAAAAAAAAGAATATTTTATATTCTTAAAATTCCATGTTAGATTTTAAAGTGATCTTCCCTGATCTTTCAGGAAATGTCCTATGACATTGCTTTCCCCAAAATTGCCCTGCTTCCAACCCCAAGAAGGTGTTAAGCCAGTCTGAGGTTATCGAATCTGGAAGGGGCATAACAAATTTGGAAGTGAAAAAGTTCCTAAATAAATCATAAAATGTGCACTCTAAAGGTCGAGAAAAATGGTCTCATATACTCTCTATTGTCAGATTTGAGATACCTACATAATGATAAGCATTGTAATTATTTTGGATGTTGAATTTTTTATTAATTTTTTCTTATTTGTCCTTTTTCAGTCATCACAAAAAGGCCAGAAGTCAACCGACATCAGACAGTGCCCGATTTGTGGCAAGTTCTTCTCAAACCTCAGCTAACACCTGACTGAAAAAACCCTGCTCCTTTCCTAAGCCAGTGGGTGGTGAGTCATAATTTCAGATGCAATAACTTCTAATACATCCCCAGCCAAGGCCCTTATAAATGACATTCATGTTTTTACAGTGGTTCAGGAAAGTTGACCTGTCAAATTTGTGACAAGGCAGGCTTGTCCCGCCTGGACAAGCACCTGCAGGACCTTCACCATCTTCCTCAACATGTGAGTAACCATTTAAGATAAGTTGTAACATTTATTGATCCCCATAGGCGACTTACCTTGGTCATGTTGAAAATTCTGTCAGAACCTGCTATAATCACAGAATATAGCAGGATCTGACAGCCGCTATGGTATGGTGAGCCAGAGGGGGATGCCAAAGGGTCCAAGTGGTTAGGGGTAGGATATAGGGATGAAAACCACTCAAAGGTGCTACTTGAGCCAATACCTTTTGTTCTGAAGGTCGTAGAGACTTGGAAGTGCTCCACCTGGGGGTTTTTGGGCTGGGCCCAATTGAACGGTACCACACTCGAGTTCCTACAACAAGCGGAAGTACCCCCCAGGTGGCTACCCAAGCCTGTATCTCTGCGGCCATGGGTGCCATAGATCTGAAACATGGTATGGATGATCCTTGGTGGCCCCTCTAGAGGTGTGCATTGGTTCCAGGTCGATAGGTGGTGCAGTTTCTGAGTTATCATGAGTGACTGCTAGGGGGCGATGTGTATGTCCCAGAGCTGTCATTTTGACACGTTCCTCAGGTCACAACCTTTTAGGAAATGTCTTTGTTTTTGTTCTATGACATTGCTTTACCCAAAATTTGCCCTTCTTCTGAGGTTACTGAAGTTCGAGAGTCAGAATCTGAAGTTGAAGTTGGACGCTGAAGTTGGAAGCTGAAGTTCCCTGCTTCTAAAATGAGAGGAGTTAGGCTGGTCTGGGGTTACCAAATTTGGAAGTGCATTCCATGTAATTTTGACACATTGTTCCCCAGGTCACAACCTTTCAAGAAATTTCTTCCTCTTTGTTCTCTGACATTTTTTACCCCCATTTTGGCCCGCTTCCAAAAGGAAGGGGTCTGAGGTTACAGAATTTGGAAGTGCATTCCAAACCCTGTAGATTTTGATGTTTATGTCCCAGAGCTGTGCTTTTCCACTCTTCTCATTTCTGTTTTTACTTCCTCGATTCCTTTCCTCGCCTCCTCTCCTCGTGTCTTAGTCCCTCCCAGCTGAGATGTGAGAGGAGGAGGCAAGGAAGAGACACAAGGAGAGAGGAGCTCAGGCAACAGGCATTTAAATATGAGACAGCTGTGCTTCGGAGTCATCATTTTAAAGCAACATTGATTAAATGACGTGGCACAGCTGCATCTGTCCATTGTTTTGTTAAAACTTACCATTGTATTTTATGTCAGATGAGCATAACATTGTTCCTGACAACTTATATATTTACTTTAAATTCAATTCATAATGTGACAAGAATGTACGGATGTCATATTTCTTTTTAATTTTATTTAACACACACACACACACACACATATATATATATATATATATATATATATTTGTATAGATAGTGCAGCCTTCGACACCATAGAGCACAAAATTCTTATTGAGAGACTGAGGAAAAGGGCAGGAATCACTGGAGTTGCACTGGAATGGTTCTCCTCCTACCTGGAAAACAGGAAACATGTTGTCTCCATCCAGGATTTTAAATCAACAGCAAGCATCACCTGTGGACTGCCCCAAGGTTCTGGGACCAATTTTATTCTCACTGTACATGTTACCCCTTGGACATATCATTCTGCAACACAATATCTCGTTTCATTGTTACACTGATGATACACAGTTATACCTCTCATTTAAACCACATGAATCGAACAATCTAACCATACTGCAGTCCTGTTTATCCATTGTCAAGGGCTAGATGGCAGCTAACTTTCTACAATTTAATAGCAATAAAACAGAGGTTTTGAGCTTTGGTCCAGAACATCACAAAGTTCAGATAGAGTCCTCCTTTGATTCACTTACTGCCAATGTTAAGTCTGTGGCAAAGAACCTTGGGATAACCTTTGATAGCCACTTTGAGCAACATACCAGAAATATCATCCAAACTTGTTTTATCAATTAAGAGACATCTCCAAGATTAAGACACATGCTCAAAATTATTATTAAAATGATTAAATTAATGACACAGAAAAAGTAATACATGCTTTTATATCATCACACCTGGACCACTGTAACTCAGTTACATTTAACTCAGTTACAGGGTCTGACATTTCACCCCTAAAATCTCATACCCTGTCATAGACAAATTTCAGGGCTTAAAGTATTCCGGCACCGTGCCGGATCTCCGGCGTTTGACTATGATTCAGAAAAACCCCCCCACAAAAAACACCACAAAAAAACTTGCCAGCTGCTACTGTCCAATCCTACGTTAGCAACCGTAACTATGGGTACACATAGTGGTTGAGATCTAGCAGCAGTTGATGCCGCGTTCAAGACAACTCGGGGAAAAAAACGGCTCTGAATTGTAGAAAATGAATTGAACAATGAACAGCGTTAAAGTCGGAAATTACACATATATTCATCTTCGAAAATAAGCATAAATTGCTGCTGCATATGTTTTCAGTGTTCAGCAAATAGTGACAATATGCCACACTTCGTTTTTCTCCGCCGAGTTAACCTGTAGCGTGAACGTTATCTCCGAGTGGTCTTGAACGCAGCATCCAAGCCGACGGTTGTTTCACCGAAATCAGATAAAAAAATGGAGAGTAAATTCATGAAGCCAGGGGAAGATGTCCTAATTGACAACGGCCTTAAAAACAAATGGCGCTGGGCATGGATAGAAGAAAGGGGTGGAGACGGCAAGCCTTTTGGGAGCTGGTGCCAGAAACTAAGAGAGCCAGGTACTTGTTTCTGTGTGTTGTGCTTGAAGAAGCTGGTGTATGCAACTAGCGGCAAAAAAGTTCTACGACGCCACGAAGGAGACCCCGGCCATAAAGCAGCAGTTCGCGCTCTCGAACATACAAGTCGTTTGCCGGGAGCAACAGCCACAGCTGACGTAGCGGCCCCGATGACTGATCGTATTTGTGACTTGAAAATACGTGTGTGCTCATTCATTGTTGAACATGACTTATCATTTACAATCGCACAACCGCTCGTAGATCTGTGTAAAAAAGTAGCGGTTGATAAAAATGCTTTGACGAAACTGTCCTTTTCCAATCAGCATGCCAGTTAGATGAACACCCATGGCATAGCACCAGAGTTCAAGACACGTCTGTCTGATAAGCTCAAAGGATGTATGTTTTCTCTGAATGTTGATGAAGCAACCACCCAAAACATGGAAAAAATACTGAATGTAATGGTTCGCTTTTTTGATGATGATGCGGCTAGAGTAATAACACAACATCTTGCAAGCAGGAAAGTAAACATTAGCAATGCTTCTGAAGCATTGCTAATGTTTACTTTCCTGCTTTCCTATAACCTAATTTGCCATTGTTTGTTTTGAACAAAAACGATGGAAATGTTGCAATTTAAAATTACAAGGTTATCTACAGTTCACTGTTCCTCTGTAAAGGTTTATAGATTTTTCAGGCTCAGGATTTTTTTTTACTTTAAGCCCTGAAATTTGTATTAGAATGGTTTCCTAATGAATTTCATTGATACAAATAGCATGATAGAATATAGCATGGTTTTGCAATTCCTACAAGACATATAAACAACTTTTCGGTCAACTGTAGTGGATGGTAAGCACAGAATAACTGCCAATCCATAGGAGATTTTTACAAAAATGTAATGGTAGATATATACCCCCATCTTCATCTACAAAGTTAAAGAGATTCATTCATTAATATTTTCTCAATAATCAATTTTTATATTATAATGTCCTGTGTGACAAGACTGACCGTGGCGTGACAGGACTGATGGTGTTGTGACAGGACTGAATTTATGGATTTTGTTGATGCAGGTAAAGTTATGTTTTGTGTTGTTAATTAAGTTTTTGGTAAGCATTCCTATTTTAAATTATTATTATGATTTTAATGTAATGTAATATTAAACTAATATGGTAAAGTTCAGCCAAGGACATATAATAAGCACCTAATTCATTAGAATATGAATGACAACTGATATAGTCCATACATCTTTTAATTCAATAAACTACAAAAACCTACTGTCACACAACCATTAAAAGGTTACACTACTCTATTCAGTTACTGTGTAGTTCTATGGATATATGACTTCATAAATGTATAGAGTACATTTTGCTATAATACAGCAAATTTAATAAATAGACATCTAACTGAATAGCACAATGTAAAGTAACTGTGGTACCACATCATATTACTGTTACAATTACAATTGTTACTGTACAATCTTAAGCAGTGACCTCATTTAGGATCCTGGTGGCCTGAGGGTAGAAGCTCTTTCTGAGCCTCTCAGTGCTGGCCTGGTGTATCTGGTACCTTCTTCCTGACCACAGCAGGGAAAAAAGGCCGTTATCCGGGTGGTTGGGATCCTTAATGATTCTGCTAGCCTTTTTCTTGCACCGCCTGGTGTAAATATCCTTTAGGCAGGGTAGAGCACCGCCTATTGTATTTTCAGCTGAAGAACCACTCTTTGCAGGGCCTTGCGGTCCTGTTCAGTAACATTTTCATACCAGGCAGTGATATTCCCCGCCAGGACGCTCTCAGTGGTGCAGAAGTAGAAATTCCTCAGTATTTGAGGGGACGCCCAGAATTTCCTCAAGCATCTCAGGTGAAACAGTCTATTCCTTTCCTTTCTCACCACTGAGTCAGTATGCAGTGCCCAGGTCAGGCACTCTGTGATGTGGACACCAAGGTAATTGAAGATGTCCATCCTCTCCACTGATAACGCGTTGATATTAAGGGGGGGTGTAGTTCCTTCCCTGATTCTTCCCAAAGTCTACTATCAGCTCCTTAGTCTTGCTGACGTTCAGGAGTAGGTTGTTGTCCTGCGGGTCAGGTCTTCTACTTCCTTCAGGTAGGCCTTTTCATTGTTATCTGTGATCAGGCCCACCACAGCTGTGTCGTCAGCAAACGTGATGATGGTGTTGGAGTCGAAAGTGGCTACACAGTCGTGTGTGTACAGGGAGTACAGCAGGGAAATCAAAACCCAGGGGTGGAAGAGGTGTGTCTGCCCACCTTCACCATCTGGGGTCTGCCTGTCAGGAAGTCAAGGATCCACATGCATAGCAAGGTGTTTAATCCCAGCTTTGTGCAGCCTGAAGGGAACTATGTTGTTAAACGCTGAACTGTAGTCAATGAAGAGCAATCTTACATAGCTCCCTTGCTTGTCCAGGTGAGATGGAGAGTGGTGTGGAGAATGTGTGCTGTGGTGTCTTCCATTGATCTGTAGGGACGGTAGGCAAACTGTAGTGGGTCCAGTGTGCTGGGTAGTGAGGAACAGATTTAATCCTTGACCAGCCATTCAAAGCACTTGGCAGTAGTCATTCAGGCAGGCTGGTCTTGCTTTCTTGAGCACAGGAATAATGGTGGACTTTTGAAGCATACGGGTATGACAGACTGAGCCAGGGACAGGTTGAATATCATTGTGAACACCGGCGCTAGTTGGTCAGCACATAGTTTGAGGTCCCACCCACTGATATGTCTGGTCCTGCTGCTTTCTTGGTGTTCACACACTTGAAAGTAGAGTTGGATCGATTTCCAATTTCCAGTTTTGTCCAGTCCAGTGTATGAGCTTGAACCGGTTTGATTTTATACAAACCAGCATTTGTCATTATGACATGTTCTGGCTAATTAAAAAGTAGCCTACATCAGCAACCTGTGCCAACAGCATCACAGTGCTAAATCCAGCTTGTATTTAGGCCTGCTGCGATAATTACGTTATCGACTTATCGTGCGATATATGGACATGCCCTCGATAATTTTTGCTGGCTGCGATATTGCCTGTTGTGTTTACATGCGTGTTTGTTTACATAAGAATGTCTCTGTGGTGGCGGGGCGTGGTTGAGCGCTCAGCTGCATAGGAGTGAGGTGGGTGAGTGGCTCGGGAAGTCAGGGCAGCACACAGGTGCCGCAGATGATAATCAAGCTGTGTGTGTTTTATCAGTAGCGGCGGCCTGGGGGAAAGTCAGTGGAGCTGGAGATCGGAGGACAGACATGGAAGAGCGGCCAGGCACTGAGAGAGAACGGGAAACGATGGCTTCCCAACACCTGGACAAGGGAAAGAGGGACATTCGTGGCTGCATGTATGTGTTTTGTGTGAGCTCAGTGGAGCCGAATAAAGGGCCAGCCACGGCCGTAACCTGTAAAGCTGTCTTTGCACCTCTGTCAGCAGAACCCGGGAGCAGTAAGTCTGCTACAGTCACCAACATTTTAGCCAACATGATGCCAGAAAAAAACAGCAGGGTTTTCCCTCCATTATTGGACGCAGAGCCTAGCATTTTTTCACAGCACCTCAGCCAAAAGGAACAGAAACAAACTATGCTGAAACACGTTTTGTTGTAATTTCTGGTCGCGGGGCTTCTGTCCTTTCGTCTGCTCTCTGTGTCGGAGTTTCACCGTGGGCGGGGCTCAGCAGCTCCTTCAAACACACACACACAAAGCGACAGTAACAGTGAACCAGGTGAAGTGATAATGGGTTCGACTGGAGGCGGAAGCACCGCGAAGTGCTGCCCGCTTCCTTTCGGCGCCCATGTTAACCAGTTGGGCTATTCAGACAGGACACACCACGGCCGGCTTCACAGCTGGAAACTCTGTGAGTTTCAAAGCCGCACTCCACAGCTCCGGGGTTCTCCAGGGATCTCGATATTGCCCATCGTGTTTAAGTGTGTGTTTGTTTACATAAGAATGAATGTCACCAACATTTTAAACAGTCGGGCACTCGCGCTGCCAATTCTGTCCTCTTGTCTGCTCTCTGTGTAGACGGGGCTTAGGCAGCTCCTGCACACACACAGAGCGACAGATGAAGATAAGGTGTTAGGCTACTCTACTCGAGACTAGGTGTTTAATAGATGTTTTTCCCGATGACTACATAATTCCAACCAGACAGTTTGGAAGAATAAGCCCAAATGCACTTGGTTTCAAAGCCGCATTCCACAGCTCTGGTGTGGGAACATTTTGGCTTTAAGCCTAATGAGAAAGGAGAGCCCATTAACATGGACGAGACGGTATGCCGACTTAAAAACAGTGGCAACGAAACGTGGCAATACCACAAACCTAAAAGCTCATCTAAAACACAACCATCCCATCCAGTTTTCCGAACTGGTTCCGCAGTTGGAGATGGAGAGGGGCCTGCCCAACAGTTGTCTATAACAAATGCTGCCCGACAGTGCAAATATAAACGTGACAACACGAAATGGTGCACGCTCACAGATAGCATAACTCGCTACATAGTGAAAGAGATGCAGCCATTCAACACGATCGAAAAAACAGCATTTCAAAATATGCTGCAAACTTTTGACAGGCAGTACGAATTGCCAAAGAAAACGTACATCTCCAAAACTGCCATTCCAGCTTTGTACAACAAAGTGAAAGACGACATTCTGAAGGAGATAAAAGACATCTCATTTCACTCTGCCACTACAGATATGTGGTCAAGCTCAAATATGACCCCATACATGAGCTTGACTTTACATTACATAACTGCTGACTGGACTCTGCAGTCAAGGTGTTTGGAGACCAGATACATGCCCGAGAACCATACTGCTGACGCACTTGCAGAAGCCCTTCTGTCTGCATTAGCAGACTGGGCATTGGATGAGTGCAAAATGGCCTGTATAACTACAGATAATGGTGCTAACATTGTGGCTGCAACACGCAATCTTGCCTGGCCATGGCTGAATTGCTTTGGCCATAACCTCCATTTGGCAGTTTCCCATGGTTTGAACAGTGACAAGGACCGCAAAGCACATGCCATGGGACTTTGCAGGAGTCTTGTCAACACCTTCAACCTGAGCTGGCTAAAGAAGAGAGAACTGAGGAAGGCACAGACAGAAGCCAATGTCCCCCAACACAGTCTAGTACTGGTGAGTGATGGATAAATCATTGATAATTGAGTTAATATGCAACACAAAATATTTAAAGGGTTAATTTAAAGTTAAAGGGTTGTTATTTTTAATTTATAACTTACTTTGGGGCCTGTAATGTACATACTTTAGTGAGCATGTATGTACGTATTAGATCATTGGTCATTATAATATATAACCATGTAAAATTATTTGTGAGAAATAATGGACATGTAAAAAGTAGTATTTGTTGAATAATGTTGATATAGACAAACAAACGTTTTCTTTCCTACAGGATGTTGCCACACGATGGGGCACCAAGCAAAAAATGATAGAGAGGATGCTGGAGCAACTCCCAGCCATAAGACGTGTCCTGGTGGAAGATCGAAAACACGGCCACCTCATCCCAACCTGGCAGGATGTTTCTGTGTTAGAATCCATTAATGCAGCAATGAAGCCAGTGGCTGATTTCACGGATGATGTCACTGTGTCTTCAGTAAAGCCTGTGTTGGAACATCTTAAAGGTGACATTTTATCACCAGACTCCAATGACACTGCACTGACAGCAAAGATAAAGGAAAACATGTGCAGGGTATTGACGGAGAAATACAGCCCACCTGAAATCCAAGACCTCCTGAGAAAGGCCACCATCTTGGATCCGAGGTATCGTGGTAGCATGGAAGATGCACAGGTCTTGGATAATGTCAAACATCAGCTCTTGCAAGAGCTACTAGACATGAAAGAGGAAGAAGGAAGTGGAGAAAGTGCCAGTGGTGAGAGCTGCAGTAAAGCTGCAGAGGGAAATGATGGATCTGAACCTCCAGCACCCAAGAAGAAGAGGCTGAATGATCTTCTCCAGAACAGAAGAGCCCAACTCACAAGTCGTCAGACCCAGGCTGTACCAAAAAGAGTGCAGGCTGATGTAGAGCTGACCAAGTTCCTCCAGGAAGAAGCACTTGATGCATCATCTGATCCCTTGATGTGGTTGTGTGATAATCGGATTTCCTATTAGATTTCCTCTAATAGCCAGGTTAGCACAAAAATACATGTGCATTTGTGCAACAAGAGAGGATGTTCAGCACAGCTGGCAACATTGTTAGAGATCCTGCCTTAACCTCCACAAGGTAAACATGTTGGTGTTCCTTGCTCGGAATCTGCGTAACAATTAAAATACAGATTTGGCAGCAGGTATGGCCTTTGTTGAGGCATATGTGCCTTTGTTCATGGGCACCTGACTGTTGTTTTAAGGATGGTTTTGTATTTTTGAACAAAATGTGTTGTTACTTTGCACTTTTTGTTAAGGTCTTAACCATTGAGAAACTGGATTGGCAGTATATTGCCTATTAAGGAATGACTGACTCTCTATACCCCTGTGCTAAATGTTTAATGTTTACTACATTTGTTTTTTATTTATTTATTATTTTCCATATTTATTGTTTTGGTTGTGTGGTTTTATTTTATTTATGTTTTATTTATTTAGGATTTTTTAAAAAAATGTGACATTCCAATGTATTAATATTCTTAAGAATTAAAAGTTCATTGCTCTTTGAAAGGGTGTACTTGCATTATTATGCTATTAATTATTATTATAGCAGTGACATAAAATGGCCTTAAAATGACAATAATTTCATTTATCACAATTATTTATGGGACAATATATCGTCCAACAAAAGTAGTTATCGTTACAGGCCTACTTGTATTGCATTAGTAATAAGCAACATGACACCGTGATTAACATAATATTATCTTTGTTTATAAACGGACTAATGGAGCAACTAGTATCTGACCGGTTTTGCTCGCAATTTACTGCCGAGCCGAGACTAGCAACATGAAGGAGATCAAATTTGTATGAATTCAATAGTAGCTCAAAATTTTTGAGCACCACTTAAACCGACATGCAAAGCAACACCTTCATATTTTTTAACAGTATTACTGATAAATGCTTTGGTAATAAATAGACCATTTACAGAAATAACAATGTGCTGTTTTATTTTAAAGGAAAAATCGTTTTTGTTTTTTTTAAACCTGATTGCCGGTAAAATAAATTAATTTAAAAATGTGCTACTTTGGCTCTGATGCAGCCGCCTCTGTCTGTAGTCACCACTCTGTAGTCTCGCTCAATTTCCCGCCCACAGCACTATGTGATTGGTTACACGTCACGAGTAATAGTCTATCAACACTGAAGGCTACTGTGCCACAGACAGGCAGACAGGAGCTGCTCCGGATGAGCAGAGCTGTGTGTCGAAGGGAAGGCAGCAGACATCGCCAAAGTTGAAATAAACAGGGCTGGCCCAAGCCTTTATGGGGCCCTAAGAAGAATTTGATTTGGGGGCCCCCCACAGACGCCAATACTATTCACTATTGTCAATGCTTTCTCATTTGCACACCTACTGTAAATTTAACACACCCATTCTCAATTTTATTAGTTGTAGCTGTGTTGCTTACATCATACCAGTGTCAGCCTGGCATGTTTTTACCTTTCTATGGTTTTTAATCTTAAAGGTAGCAAACTCACAAGAGTGTACTGGTATAAATCTCAACATAAAGTGTCCTTCTTATATAAAAAATAAATGCAAATGTAAAATGTCAATAACAATATTAAATAAATACTTGTATAATTACATAAAATGAACAGAGGGACCTGTAACAAGTTAACATGGTTATAATAGTTCGAGAATAAAATATAAAGCTGAATAATTATTTTTGAAAACTATGTACAGATGTGCAACAGGTTCAGAAAAAATGAGAAAAATGAAGTAGTTCTTAATCAGTTTGAGCTTAGAAAAGCTCCGCTCTGCAGATGCAACAGTCACAAGGAGAGTGCTGGCTATCTGGAGAGATATTTGGGTACAACTCACAGATCTCATTTTAAAAGAGGTAACTGAGAAGCTCAAATGGTGGTGGTCATCTTTACTTGGGGGAGTTCTGGAAGGCTCTCCATTTCTGTAGCCTGTGCACTCCCATCAATGTCAGCCTCTTGTCCACAGGTAAGTTTGTCTCCAAGAAGCTTACACTGGTCCCTCCGTGTCTGTGCATCAAGCTGGCTAAAGTTGAGAAACACTGCAAAGTTGTCTCTAACTTCCCCCCAGGGGCTGAAAGCAGTCCTCCAAAGACTGGATGCTACAGTCTACCACAGCATTAAAAAGGATACTTCCAGTCTCTTCATTGCATCAGCTTGTGGCTCATCAGCTGCCTCGTAGGCAAAGTGACTTTTTGTGGTCCGCAACCTTTTCTCCGTCAGCACTGCCGCAGTGTTCATTTGTTCACAAATCTCTTTTGCTGAGACCTGCGCCTCCTTAAAACCAGTTGTCCTGTAACTGATTAAATTGTCTTTCTGAATGAGGCCCACTGCAATATTAAGCTGCATGTTGGTTTGAAGGAGCTTGCTTGTGGTGTTCATTTTGGAGAGAATGTCATACCAGACCACACAGCAAATTTGATTTCTAAATGATCTGATTTCTTCAGCAAGGGAGTGGGCCTCAACTTTCACTGTGGAGTCATCAGTGTTTTCCCTGACTTCTAACAAAGCTTCTCTCACCTTTATCTGCTTGGTAGCGTAAAGATTCAATACTGTTAATCCGATTCTCCCATCGCATTTCACTCCAGGACTTGAGTGTGCCACATGCTTCTTCAAGATGGCCCACCTTTGAGGAGAACCTGAGAAGAGTCTGTAAAGTTGGCATCCATGGACATTTTAGCAGCATCTGAAACCATTACATTTAAGATATGTCCTCCACAAAGCACATAAAAAGCATGTGTATTTTGCAGCCTAGCCTGCACACCTTTATTTTTGCCCTTAATGTTTGCACGCTCTGCAGAAATCTCACGTGTTATCTTTATTATGATACCAAGATTATTCATATAGACCTTGCAGTTGCAGAGATATCCTCTATTCATTTTGGGCATGTCATTTTCGAGCAGGGGACTGAGCCAGAGGCCTAGGGATTAAGAGGTTAAGAATTAGTGTGGACAATCCTAGACCAGTAAATTCAGGAACTATGAGAAATCCCAAGAAGTGTTCCTTTATCTCTGGTGTTTTGCCAAGACTTACAGTGCGCACAACAACAGACATCTGTTCTTGGTGTACAGTCCAATATTATGGCATAATATTTAGAATCTTTGATTTTGTCCAGTATTTTGTCACTGACACAGCTTATCAGCTCATTTTTGATTGTTTTCCCCAAGTATGTGATATGCTGTGCTCCACTGTTAATTCGTCTAATGGATCTCTCAAAACAGGATCAAACTTAGCTACAGACCTGCAAACTCACAAGAGGTGAAAAAGGTGACATGTTTGTAAATTCAACCCCTGTAGGGGGGTCTGGGGGCAACCTGAAGAATTTGTTTGTGATTTTAAGACGTGAATGAAGCATTCTGGTGCACTCTGAGAAGAAAATAAAGGGAAAAGACAACATTTGCCAAGAGGGCATGAGAACCCTTGTTGCTGTAATTGATTTCTTGCAGAGGTTGCATAGCCCACTTTATCAATTTTTTTTTAAATACTGTGACAGCTGGAAGCTGTGCTGGACTCCCTTCACCTCCATTTTCACCTCAACCTTTAGCCAGGCCCAGCTCCATCTGCACCTCAGCCCTAAGTCAAGCTGCACTACACAAATTGCGTCTTCCTCTTTAAACTCTCTCATTCTGAAAAATAATTGTCTACATATTATCAGCTGGCTTCATGGCCTCCTTTTTCATTATCATAAAAGTTTGTTAAGTTCAACCCCAACTGCATCCGTCAAGGTTAAATGATCCGCCAGAGCCTTACGTTTTTGTTTTTATTTCCCTCCTAACTGACGACAATGACGGACATTAAAATCAGATAACAATATGGATGCAGTGGGAGTTAGCCTTAACAAACTTTTGATTCTGAACTGTAACGTTGTAATCATAGACTGTATAGTTGTAATACACGATTTACTGAAGTTAAAGTTAGCTGACGTGCTAACAAGCTAGCAAGCTTTCCATTAGAAACAGGTTGGGAAAGATTTGATATAACGTTAGGAAAAAATTATCACGACACACTTCATCTTGATTTGGCAAGTTAACGTTACTTTAGCAACTAGTTACCTAATGTTAAGTTAGTTAAACAGCATATTTGGTCGTTGGCAGCAAACGAGACTAACCTCAAAACTAGTGTCCACTGAAGTTGTGTGCCTTCTCTCCCCTTTCTCTCTCTCTCCTTCTGTTGCTTTCTGCAGGTGTTTCTGCCTCCGGAGCTGTGGAGTCTGGATCTGTGGTTGCAGCCACCTGCTGCCCCCGTGCTCCTCCTCTGCACCCGCTGCTGCAGTTGCTGTTGCTCTTATTATTAGTATTGCTGTTATAATGTTGCTCTTAGTATTATTTCTGTTGGTGTTAACATCCATACCATTACCACAACCATTGCGTTACATGTGGAACTGTACTGTGCTGCTCTATGTTCCCTTTCCTCCTGCTCTCTCCCTCCTGCTCCCCCTCTCCCCCTTCAACCCAACCGGTCGAGGCAGATGACCGCCACCTAGAGCCTGGTTCTGCTCGAGGTTTCTACCTGTTAAAAGGGAGTTTTTCCTTGCCACTGTCGCCTAGTGCTTGCTCATGGTGGGAACTGTTGGGTCTCTGTAAATATAAAGAGTCGGTCTAGACTTGCTCTTCTCGAAAAAGTGCCCTGAGATAACTTTGTTATGATATGGCGCTATATAAATAAAACTGAATTGAATTGAAGTAGTACTGCGAAAAGTCTTTATACATCCATAGAAAAGAAGACAATGCAGTTATCTTGATTCTGATTGGCCAAAGGACTCGAAACGTCTCACCAAAGATGTTCTATTGAGAAGAAGATTGCGACGTGACAACAGCTTTCTGAAACGTCTCTGTTCTCACTCCAGTCTATGGGAAATTGCGCTGGCCACTTGACTCCCCCCCTCCCCCTAAAAAAAGAAACTCTTCGGATCTACACGATTCACGTGAATGACATATTTTGATTCAAAACGGCGAATTTCACAGAAAAGAGACTAGTTTGCAGGTATGTAGTTATCAGTTCCACTTCTTTTAGAAAGTTCCCATTGTTGTCCTGGTGTAATGTCTCAACAGATCCAGAGTGCCAGATTCCTTTCTGCCAAGGACTGAATAATACTAATTAAGCGTGTGAGAACATCTTTCCAGCGATTCTTTTCTGCCTCCAAGAGGGCCATTTCTGTCTCATCAATAGTTTTGCCCTTTGAAAGACGCTAACAACACATTAATTTAATGGAATACTACTGATGGGGCAGTGATATTATAAGCCTCTTAATTTACGCATTCACACAGTCTGCGATTTTTTTGCCAGCTGTCCTTCCTGCGTTTGGCAGCTGCAGCTGTGTTGCAACTGCCTGGAAGATGTGTTTAACTTCTTTGTATTTCTCTAATATTATAGTTTGCTCTTCATTGGTAAAGTATGCTGCTCTGCTGCCAGTACACTTGTCATGTTTGCGATTGGTCATATGCTGCAAACACCATCCCTTTTATGTGAACACGCTCATGGCTAGATTGGGAAACCCTGGGTTGATATACCAAGTTGATAACCACTGTAGTGTGACCGCTTAGCGTGATCACGGTTGTTAGGCTTAGTGAAGCCAGATAATGAAAAGATATCCTGGGTATGTTGAACTTGCTTCATAGTACAGGCTTCTGGTCTAGACCGTGACACTACTCTTTATATTATTATTTACAGAGACCCAACAATTTCCAACATGAGCAAGCACTAGATGACAGTGTTTTCTTCTACTCCCCCCTCCACCCCTACGCCAATCCCTGTTGTTTATGTACCTGTTTGCATGAAGCAACACTCAAACTATGTTATTACTCAATATAGAATTATGACAATTTCACTTTACCTCTTCTGTGAACATGCTCCTTTTTCTCTTTTATTTCCAAAGTGGTGTTGATCGTTTCTTCACAGAAAATTGGAAAGAAATGCAGAATGTCTTATGTTGTTGGTAGTAGCTAGGTTCTGAGGGAAACTGAAAGCAATCTGTTTGACTTTGCGACAGCGGAGCCAACAATAATACCACTTGGAAACACTAGGGGGGGTAAATGCTGAAAAGTTATCTATTGCCACTTTAACTGCCATTGCTCAGCCAGCATGCTAGCAGCAAAACTGTTAGAATGCAAGCAAGGAATTTCAGTAACATTTTTAGACATGTTTTGGATTCACAACAATTTCATTATTTTCTGGGATATTTTAGCATGACAGGGACTGACCCTTTAGCTCATCCTCTTCAAAAAAAAAAAAAAACATGCAAAAACAAGCTTAAAATCACGCAATTCAATGACAGAACTCACCCTTGATCAGTGTCAGCCAAGCCCCCAGGAAGAGCGCCAGGCTTTGAAGCCAATTTGACATAGTGGCCAAACCGTGTAATTACAACTTCCGGGTCCGTCACGTGATGCACACTGGCCCCAAGAGACTTTTTCCCATAGACTTACATTGGGAAAGAGATGTCTGTAAATCAGCGGATTATTTTTTTTGAGGTACAACAACTAGCCAGTACGAAAACTTGAATAGCCCTTATTTAAATCATTATGTCCTAAAAGTTGTAAAATGCATAAATGGCCAAATCCGGAGTTATAGAGTCACTGCCATTCATGTGAGTGAGCCTGAGACGGAGCGGATGGGAGGCGGGGCTAAAGCAAAGTCTAGTGCGCTTGCTCTATGGGCCGTACAATGCGGAAGCTATGTGGAAGATCCGGGTAATTTTATACCCGGGAAGTCGAACTTTTTTGGCTTCATGCGCCACTGAGCAGCTTTCATAGGAATGAACAGTGCCCCGCCTCCGACGCTGTATCCAGTTCTCTTTATACATCCATGGTCACCTTGGTCAAAAGATGTCACTTCCTCTGAGTCATAACCTTAAAGGAGTATTGCACACTTTTAATGAGGTGTTTTATGTAAAACTGACAGGACTGATCGAAAACATGGGGAGAGTTGTAAAATATTATTTATTTGTAGAATTTATGTATAATTTTATGTTTTTAATCAATTGGTGTGAATAATAACTTAAAATTGTTATGGTGTTTTTTTCTAAATAACAGTTTTTAGCATAACAAAACTATGAAAGATGCAGCTCCAATTTGGCTGAGACCTTTTTTTAGGATCTGTCATTTTCAAAAGTGTTTTTAATAAAGAAAAAAAACATCTGAGAACCCAATGAATGACATATTCCTTTATAGAACAACTCAAGGAAATCAACCATCTAGTAAGTTTTAGACATTTTTGGATTATACAAGTTTTATTCACTGTAACAGATCCAGGACAGATAATGTACGTTTCTGTTAGAAGAGACAACCCCCCACCAACCTACAAACACACTATGGTGCCATACATTTGTAAGGCTTTGTCTTTCTAGAAGACACTAAACTCATCATGAGATAAGATGGTAGTTGTTACTTAGTTATTTATGATATTGAGAAGACATAGCAATGGATACCATAAAAAGCACTTCACACAACAGTCATAGGCGCCTTAACATTAGCTACTTTAGGCCCTGGGGCTATGGATGATTTGGAGGTCCCCACTTATATAACTATGCTATCAAGTGCATTAAATTGACTAGCTTGCCACAAGTTCCAAGTGCACGCCTCCCTACACAATATGCCACAGCAACATTAATTCAGAACCCCTGTAAATGGACAGCGACAAATAGTAAATGGAGTGCCCTCCTAATCAGTAAACAGAATATGAAACTCATCAATGTAAGACAATACATAAACAATAAGTCAAGACAAAGCTAGGTTATCAGCCAAGTAGGCCTGTGTGCGCAGCGAACAAGATCAGTCTTTTTAATTAAAAACCCGCAAACTGGCTATTGTCTTACCTTCAGAAGTGCTTTCTCCTGGTCTTCTCCTTGATTGTGTCTTTAAAATCCACGGCCCAAAGAATGTCATGCTCAATGGACATTAGGGTGAGGTGGCTCAGTCTTCTTGCTGCATAGTTGACTGCAGTCTACTTTTAACAAATGAAAATTTAGAGAAATATAGCTCTCTGCTTGCGTTGGTGACTGGAATGGTAAGGAAAAGGCATAGAGCTATTTCCGTATTAGGGAACAATTTTCTTCACATCAAGAGTTTGAGCAGATGTGAAACTTTCAGTTTCAAATTTTAGTTTTTCAATTGCAATTTTTTTTTCAAATGATCAAATATTGGCCCAGATTTGGCTACATACCACGTGTGCACACAATTTCCACTGTGCATGCATGTGATGTGCGTATCACGTGCACGTGCATGAGTGACCAATACTCAAGCTGTTTAACACCAGTATATTTTGAAAGGATACCTTTCACCTGGTCTTATCTATAAATGTGTGCCAGATGATATTTTAATATTGATCGACTACAACGTGCTATGACAAGTGGCTCATGCCAGCCACCAAGCTAATGGTAACGTTATAACATTACAACAATGTTGGTCAACATGCTCAGTTATTTGGGTAGTTGACTTGTCTTGCTAACTTAACCTTAGATAAGTTGACTACCCATACAGCTAACATTACTGTAGCTAGTGTTATGTGGAGAGCCCAGCACTATGGTGGTCAAAACAATCATACTAAAAATAACTTTATTAGAGTGTGAAATTCCACATTACGTAGCCCAGTGCTGTTATCCTTAGTCAAAAGAATCATTAAAAATACATTTCTGAGTGTGTTGAACGCCACATAACGTTAGCAGTAACATTAGCTGTATGGGTAGTTGCCTCATCTAATAGTAAGTTAGCAAGTTAACGTTACGTTAGCAAATGTTACTTGCGGCTACTGAAATGATATAACGTAAACGTGACTAAACGTAACGTGAATAAAACTCTAATACATTTCCTCGTCCGTAAACATGATTTCTGCCTGAGTCACGTCAGATAGATTTTCATTGGCAATGATCGTTGTTTAACAATGAAGACAACAACTCCCATGATTCCACGCTACTTCACGACATCATTAATTTACAGCTTTTTTTATTGTTTTGATTGAGAGACTCCTAGGCGCAGAAATAAGATACCATGGGTTTAAGGTTTCTGACTTTTGACTTTCAATGGTGAAAAGGAAAAAGAAACATCTATTTATACCCAGAACAGAGGAAAACATAATTGGTGTAAATCTGTACTCTCTGTAAATCCGTGCACACGGTTTATAAACTGTTCGCATGGATTTGTAAACTGTGCCCACGGTTTTGCAATCTTTTCAGTGACACAGAGCTAGTAAAGTCATCTCCATTGCAAATCTCCTGCTCACCGCGATCACAACTTTCTGTCACAGTGAATGAAAGACCATAAAAACACAGATTACATGGCAGTAGTTTCCTGTTCAGTAATGAAACAAGGCGAACCTTCCCATCGTTGCTCTATATCACAAAGTCAATGGCAGAATGTTACTGTGGGTATAAAATTAAAACACAATACAGCCTGATCATGTACAATACATCCTTCTAGTGTTGCAGTTGCGCTATCAGTGGGTGAAATCCGATGCTTAACTATACATCTATTCCTACACTATAGTATTTATAGCGGGTTTGGTGTAAATCCTGTGCGTCTGGTAAAAATCTAAAATAACTAATATAATGCCAAGTGTCACCGTGAATACTTAGGTTCAGGTTTTTCTAAGGCTTGGAAAAGTTATAGGTTGTTGTAATCATTCCTCCTCTCTGCTGTGAAGAAATCCCTTAACACACCAACACTGAAATAGATGGGGGACACAATCCACAGCTCTTGTCCTGGGAAAAAATGCATTCCAAAGTTCAGCTGAAGCTAATGAGGCTAGTTAGATAAGTCAAGCAGGTGCCTTCATTCTGGTGGTTGTTATATTAGCTTTAGCTGAACTTTATATTGCATTTTTAGACAGACAGAGGACTGTGGATTTTGTCCTCCAGCTCTTACAGTGTGGTCAAGCTACGGATCTTTTCATGGCTACGGATCTTTTCATGGCCAGTAAGGACAGGAGGAATGATAATGGAGATACATATGCACATGTGTGTAATGTTGATAGATAGCAGATAGCTTCCAGTTAGAAGCAGAATCATTCACTTATGTAAATTCACTTCTGCTGGTACACATCTACTGGTTCTATATCATGTCTTTTAGTGACTGACTTCTCATTTATGTAATAGAGGGGAAAGGGTAATGCCGGTATTTTTAAACCTGGGCTCTATTTTTACAAATTTTGGGGTGTAAATGACTAATAGTTACCAAATGTTTTGCGAGATTTCAGAGCGAGACTTTTCCTTGAGTGAGACTTCTGTTTGTGGTTAAACAAAAAGGATCTTAGTCTTTAACAAACAGTCTGTCTCTGTAGGGATTCTTTCCATAATGTTGTCATACACTTAGAATACCAGTCTGAGCCTATCAGTGGCAAAAACAAGCACTTTTAGTGGACATACTTTTCACAGGTCACAGTCATTGCAGCCCGTTCACGGATGCCAGCTGAGGTGATCTACTGGACCAATTCCAGAACTTCTGGTAACTATTAGTCATTTAGACCCCAAAATTTGTAAAAAAAAAATAAAAATAGGGCCCAGGTTCAAAAATATCTTTTAGTTACTCTTTAAACACGTCTCTTCATTCTTCTCTTATTTGTCAGTTGGGACCTGCTAGATGATTTTGATTCTCTACTTCCTTCAACAACAACAAACAAATATAATAATAATAAAAATAAATAAACCTAGGTTGTAAATGTGGCATAAATACCACTGGATTATGCAGCAACATGTAAATGTTTGCATCTGACGACCAGTTTGATTAAAAATCTTCTATGTAATTGGAATCCAGCTAATTTGGCCACATATCAATTAATGTATGAAGTAACTGTTTATTAACAGCCCTTAATTAATGATCTATTAAGGGAACAGTGTGTAAGATTTAGGAGGATCTGTTGGCAGAAATGGAATATAATATTTTGAGTTACACAGCCACTGTAGATTCTCCTACGCACTTGGAAGGGGAGGGTGAGGGAGAGGTTATCAGTTGGTTGCAATCTGCAACCTCATCGCTAGATACCACCACCAAATCCTACACACTGGTCCTTTAAGTGTGAACTAATCACATAAAGTCATAGTGACTTGATCATTTGTTAATGGTGAGCAACAGGAATCCTGCATTAATTCATGCATTAAATCATCATGAGTCATGCATTTGCATTACTTATGTATATAATTTGTACAAACTTATTACTCAAAGGTCCGTATCTGCTTTTTATTCAAGGTCAGAGGTCCGGCGGAACGACGACGCAGCAACAACACACAGTACTCTTTCCTGCAGTTAACGTCACCATGACAACGATGTCAACGATAGGAAAATAAGCCACATTAAAACCACATTCATCTGGATGATCGCTGTGAATGATCTCCAGCTACACTGTATATTCAACGTCACTAACAATTTATTGATGAATATTGTATGTATGTATTTCGAAATAGAAAACATTACACTTCATAGCGTATTGTTTTCATAACACGAGGTATGGGCTGGGTCCGAATTGACTTGCCATTCAATCCGGATGCGGACCTTGGTCCGGACTTTGAGAAGTCCTGTTATAAAGTATCACCGATATTTTTTCTTGCATAGCAAAGAATTCATAGCCTTTTCTGTTTGTGCAGCATTGATCGTAATTATCTAAAGATCTCAGTACAACATCACCTCTTAGGTCATAAGAGGTAAATAAGTCACAAGTAACAATATTGGCTTGTCAATGTTGGAGATGAATTGGACAAACTAATGAAAGGACCACTGGCATACATACACAGACTGAAAATTATGTTCCTAAGGAGAGTCTCTATTTTCACCATGTTCCTGGTTCAGAGTGAGAAATTACTCAACACTGTTGAAACTAGCTGTTAGCTAGCTCAAGTTGTCAACAAGTCGTTCAGTAACCTCCATACATTGTTTTGATGCTTTTGCCAAGAGAATGTATAATTTCCATGAATCCATAGATGTCCTATAACATGACCAGCCATTAACACACCACAAATGGCCAATGGGAAGCTATACATTCACATACTCTACAAAGAGTATTCAGGATTTAGCAATAAGTAGACCTGAGTGCTGTGGTTTGACAATGTCAATTTGTCTGATTGTGCAAGGTGATGAAAAGTTCCAAAATGGTTGCCATGTTCTATGGATTATGATGCTCTCCAACTGATAAGGCCAACTGTATCTAACCATCAGGCATAGGCATATAGAGTGATGAAATGAGTTCTGGATAATTGAGGTGCTGGGGCACTCAAGATGACTATCAGTCTGCAGTGAAGCAATGTACTATCTCCAGTTGGCCAAGATTCTCGTAATTACAATTTATCTGGATTAGCAAAATCCTTTGAAATAAGAAGTTGCTGTTCCCCAACTCTCAGTGCTCAATTTCCTAGATACCTCTCCAAGTGAACGTCAGTGCAGCGAAGGAACATAACTGAATGTCTTGAGCTGCAGTGGGTCACTACTGTCCAGTAGTTTGCATTGGCAGCTTCAACAGGATGTTTTATACTGGAAGACCCTGGTGGACCGAGGTGAGACAAACAAGGTAAGGGCAGATTACACCTGATTAACTGTGCTCTGATGAAATCAGGCAAAATACAAAATGCAATGTCAAATACTCTAACCTGTTTTCAAGGCAAGATGTCATCAAATGTGGAAGCTGATGATGCAGTGCAGGGCATATTGTTGAGAAGCTACAACAGATGCAAACCTTTACTGAGGCTAGTGTGAAATTATCTTGGTGATGACACTCCTCTTTGAAGAGGAAAAATACATGTGGGTAAATGGTCAGAAGAGAGAAACCAAACAAGTGCCTCTTTTGTTTCCGTTGGACCTAAAGTGAGAAGTTTGCTCGAAACTGCCACTGCATCTTTTCCATCTCATATTCCATATTCACAGGATCCCTGTGTGTCCTCTGTCTGGTTCACACTGCGGTGAGCCCATCACATATACTGCTGTCCATATGGAGGATGGGACAGTGAGGACCAGCTAATCCCTTGAAACTCTTTTTCTTTGCTCTCTTTATGTGGTGAGAGTCCTGTGACCAGGAATCAAAGTTTGGGGATCTGGTAAGAGGCCGGCAGCAGCTCACAGCCCCACCAAGCAGATTGCCTGCTGCTGTGCTGACGGAGGACTGCCGCACACAAAGCATGACAAGTGTGGATTCCCGGAGCCAAGGGCCTGCTTGGTGGGCTCTGCACTCCCCGACCGGCCCGGGCAGAAAGGAACGGCTCAGTCAGCAGGCCAGGGCCACTGGAGCGATGAAAAGATAATTCTCCCCCCCACCGCCGCTGGACCTCATGCAGCGTCAAACCATTTGTGAGCAGTGACACAGCCAGATTGGGCCGAAAGGATATGAGTGGGAAACTCCAAAACCTGCTCATGTTTCTGCGAACGTGAAAGGATTTGTATAACACATTCAGATTTGATGGACTTTCCCATGTTCACTCTGGACAGCCCTTTTTTGTTGACATGTTCAAATAATGAATCTCTTATGTGTAGGATCCCTTTTTCCCCCCCTGCTCCTGAGTCCTGTTTCTAGTTGTCAGGTAGGGATGCAGTACGGACCATTCCATCGTCTGTCCCAAGCTTATGGAGAACCGCTGACTTGCTGGCTTCCAGGAACCAGGGTGAGTGGTTCTACCTCTCGTAGAGCAACGGTCTGCCTTTTTTATTTACAAGCTGTCAGGAACAACATCATCTGCTGTCAAAGCTAGAGACGCTAACTGCAAACTTTGTGAAACTACTCCTTTTATTTAGCTGTTTCCTCAGGACTGAGATTGTGACTGACAACGATTGTGTGATAAGAGGTTTTCACAGGACAATGAGATGTGCACAGAGAGATAAGCCATTATACTTTATGAAATGACCGTAGTCATCAGCACATTATCCAGCATCGTTTCTTATAACTTTGATGCCAAAGCTGCAGGTGTTCAAAAATAATTCAATGTGACATTTTGATTCTGTTTGGCAGACATATGAAAGATGTTCCTCTGAAGTCAAAAGTGTTATGAGATAACTGAAATCTTTTGGGAAAATCTTCCCCTCTGACATTAACACACTTGCAGACAAATATTTTGGCTTTTCTTAGCAAAAATAATTATATATGATTATATTATGATATATTATATATGATGGATTTCATTTTCTGTTTTCCCCACCTTTAAAGGTCATATTTTCTGAAGTGACAGATGAAGTGGACTGGATTTCTTACATTAAGTGCAAATTCTTGCTCTGTTTCAGGTGCTGAAATGGAACATATATTTTTGATTTTTTTACTGTTTAGTAAGGCCTTATCAGTTGGAGCTCAATTCAATGGGTACAACTGTGACGCCAACTTTCACAGCCGCTTCCCTGGTGAGGAACTCAAAGAAACTAACACAGATTCACACTTTGTGTTTCAGAATTACTGGAAGGAATTTACACATGAATGTCTTTTTAAAGGAAAGTTCTCCTCAAACTAGCTACATATTCCAAAGAGGAGATAATTCAATTTTTGTCCACATACCAGTTCCTAATTTGTGATTTGAACAAAATTTAAACTGATGGTTTTGGACTGTAATCCCAGAACTGCGCTTCTGACCTAAAACATAAATAAGACGATTTCAATTTATTTCATCTATATAACAAAATATCTTGTTACTGATTTTCATGTCTGTATGCACCTGTCTGTGTGTGTGTGTGTGTGTCCTGCAGCGGAGAGGGATATCAGTGTGTACTGTGGGGTGCAGACCATCACCCTCAAGATCAACTTTTGCCCTGTCCTCTTTTCCGGCTACACCGACTCTGACCTGGCCCTCAATGGTCGCCATGGAGATGCCCACTGCCGTGGATTCATTAATAACAACACCTTTCCCACCGTCGTAATCTTTAGTATCAGCCTGGCAACGCTGGAGTCCTGTGGCAATTCCCTGGTGGTAAGAACAGCAGGAATGGTATAATCGATTGTTCTGCAGATTTTACAGTATTACTGTCAGCATCACTGACACTGTTGATGATGAGGATGGATTTGGTGCTTTAACTGTTAAGCAGGTAACATTGTTGTTAAGGTCATTAATGCCTATAGCTTTGAGACAATATCATTAAAGCTAATAAAAATATAGTTTACTGTAGAGAGTAAAGTGTAAGGTTTGTGCTGGGATTCAGAAATGAGGCGTTTCCTGCTGAAAACGATCATAAAATGGTTCATAGTCTTAGATGACTCTACAGTTATCTTTTTAACATGTCGTATGCTAACTAATACAGACAGAACAAATACAGACTGAAGCTGAAAAGCCTCCCAGCACTTTGTCGAAAAGAGATAAAATGTGTCTTTTGTATCAGCCAGAATCGTTCACAGTATCCATATCCATGTTTTGATGTTGACAAGTTGTGTTTATGCTGCATGGGAATGAAGTCCAGCACTCGTTATCTCGTGAAGGGGCTACTGTGGGATCCCAGAGGCCCTGTCAGAATGATGAGTGAAAAACAATTCTTAAAAGAGTTTAATGGGAGTTTAAAGTGAATCTTTGCTGAGCGAGCTGTCTCTGCCCCATGTTTTTGCTGAGTGTTGAGCTGCATGGAAAGAGACAGTTCCTGGAGGGTCTGTTCTCAGATAAGGAGGGATTGAGTTGGGGATTAGTGAGGTACATTTGTACTCTATGCTCAGTGGTATGGCTGATGGCATCAACCCCTGTCCAGTGTATCCACAGTAAGTGGTAAGTAAGGTGGTTGGTTAGTGAGCCAGGAGGAGTGTTAGCAAATGTAAATGTAAATGTTGTTCTCTGCAGGTCTCCACGGCTCAAGGACCCAACGCTTATGGGAACCTGTCGCTGGTACAGATTGGAAACATATCAGGGTATATAGACACACCGGATCCCCCCACAATCATCAGTTACCTGCCAGGTCTGCTGTACAAGTTCAGCTGCAGTTACCCGCTGGAATACCTGGTCAACAACACACAACTTGCCTCGTAAGTCTCACTCAAATGATCACTTCCTCTTTTAAAGTGGTTTGAAAGTGCTCTAGTGGGGTGCTTCAGTGGGCCAACAATCCATACATTAAAATGAGTAAAACTAATAGTTGGTGCTATTCGCTTTGAAAATCTTACACTGGTCTGCCCAACAAGTAGAACTAGAAAAAGTCATGATTTTGACAACTGAAATACAGGGGATGGACAAAATGCCACAACTAACTGTACAGTATAATGCAGTGCATTGCAGCAGGCCTGAAACGATAAAAAAAAAAAAACAGTTTTGGAACAGTTTTTGTTAATGTTCTATTAGAGAGGTGTTGATTCATCTGTACGGTCATTTCTGAGGCTGTACTTTGTGATAATGCCAAATTTTAATTTTTAATTATTCCAAATGGATGAACAAAATAAACGAAACACCTCCAATATATAATTAATACAGTATAACAAACTAGTACTGCATTTATATATATATATATAAGGTATATACAAAGGTTTCGGGGCTATTGTTCTATATTTCATCATACTGTATTTCACAAGCGTTCAAGTTATTGTGTCCACCTCCTGTATCTAAAATGTATAAAACTAGTCACTTGATCTGGTGGAAAAAAAACCCCAGTGATTTTTCAGAGCCGATGTATACAGCTGAATTCAAATGAGCAAATATTGATATAAAAATAGAGATTTTTGATCAGAATTTAAAGATTAAGATTATAAAAGGTTGTCTAGACTGTGCACATTATGATTCAGATATGTTATAAAGACACTGTATATGTCAATATATACAATAGCCAAATAAAGCAAAGTGAGAGATAGAACTTCAGGTATGTTTTTAAGGTGCAGCAAGTTTCATTAATATTGACAATATTGGCAAGTAAAACAACATCTATGCTTACAGAATGATCTGATAAAAAAAGATGCAAATTTCAGCATCAGGCAAATATCACCTAAAATATTGGAATCAACTTTCAAAATGGTTTTGGCAGCTTTGATCTTTTTTTTTTTTTTATCTTTATTGAAGGTCAGCAGCTGCAATCTCAGTAAAGGACAGCAATGGTACTTTCATCAGCACGTTGAATCTACTGCTTTACAATGTAAGTTCACGTCAGTCGAGTCTAAATATCTGTTATTTTGCTGCACTTGGGCTGTTGCACTGGAGACAAAGCTGTATACCAAAGCTGTACTTAGTCAGCACGGATTAAAGAGCATAAGAAGCTCTGCAGCTATGTCAAATTAATCTGCACCTTTTACATCTGTAATTGCAACGATTTCTGAGAATGATGATGTACAAGACGGGGAAGATACCAAAGGCTCAGAAACCCTTTTATGTAGCTCAAGTAGGCAGCAAATTACCTTTAATCCCTTAATTGGAGAAGATTATACTGACTTTACCCTCAATTCATTTCAAACCAATTCCCTTGTCACTTTGAACCAATCACTCGTAAATGGGATTCTATGGAAACATAACGATAGATATGCGGGGATTTATGAATTGTAGTGAAACTGAACATATCACTGTCAACAAGATGAAAGGAGAGAGTCAGGAAATGTGACAAATGTGCTGAAATACTGTGGTTTATGTACAGGACTCATCATACGTTCAGCAGCTGTCCATCCCCATGGCAGGACTGACCCTGAAGACGCGGGTGTTTGCAGCTGTAAAAGCTTCTAACCTGGATAGGAGGTATTCAATCAACATCTAGCCATTCAATCAAAATAAGTCACTAGTACACCGTTCCCTTTATACCAAAACTACAGGTTTTTAATTTGGAGCCCTTATCAGAGGCAGACTAGGTCATATCACTTTATTTTGTCCACTAACATTTGTCTTCTGCCAAGTTGTTGGATTATTTTGATGGAAATAATATGATTAGTACAAGTGCAATATAAGAAGCCCACACCCATACTGACTGTGTAGAATAATACACAGGGCTGTAAAATGACACATTTGGTTACAACACAATGTGAAGGAGAACACCACTGACCTATATTTAGGGTAACAGAGTAGGAATTTCTCGCACAATTTCACCTGCTTCCTAGGTGCATGGAGAACAGAATAAGTCTGAAGAAGTCAAAACTCCAGCAAAACCTGTAGTATAATGATGACCCTGACAATAAAGTTGTTCTGTGACCACATGATGCCAGATCACAGTTAAAGTAAAAGAAAGATATTCTTAATTTCTGTGAAACTGCATGAATATCATATGGTACAATACACTGCTGGTCCTCACATTCTATGATTGAAAGAAAAACAAAAAAATATGTGAGTACAGGGGATGTAAAACCCCTCGAG
Source organism: Macquaria ambigua (assembly GCA_008360985.2). NCBI lineage: Eukaryota > Metazoa > Chordata > Actinopteri > Centrarchiformes > Percichthyidae > Macquaria > Macquaria ambigua. The sequence goes on along the minus strand of VMKM01000623.1, from coordinate 178,132 downwards.
CTTCCCCTAGCTATGTCTGAGAGCTTTCATGACCTAAACATGTCAGTCCTGACTGGTTGAATGTTGCTTTCTCCAAATATCAAGGCCCTGCTTTTCTCCCCTCCCCTTTCTCTTGAAAGTTTGCCTGACCTCACCAGATAATTGATCAATTTCCCTGATGTTCTCTGACTGGAACAAATGTCTTTAAATTCTATGATTCTTAAGGGATTCTTTGACCAGCAGCAACACTTCACATTTCTGTGAAAACACTTGTATTTTGTTATTGCTTCTAAAAATGACTCTTGACTTCAGTCAGACAGACATATCTCCCATTTGGTTTTAAACATGACTGAGATGTGAAGTCTTTATCTTATGGTCATTTGATCTTGCCTGTTCAGCTGATGGTGGGTGGGGGAGGGATTTTGCCTGAAGGGAGATTGTAAACACAAGGACTATATATATTTTTTGGGGTAGTTTGGCGCATTGTTTACCTTACCACCTTATCCTTATCTCCTTAGTCACCAGTAATACATTATCTCAGTCTATGCCAATGTCCAACCCTGTCTCTTAAAAATTATGTTTATATACTACTAATTTGCAACAGATGATGTGTGTTTTATTGTTCATTTCAAAAGTTTAACTGCTTCATACAAAATGTCTCCTACTTCACTGAAAAGTCCATTCTTAGTGTATGTGCACTGGAGGAATCAAGTTTCCACATCACATTTGTGTAGGTTGCGTAGTGGAGTCAGTGTGTAAAACACACACACACATCTTTGTCCAGGTCCAAAAAGTAGGTACTATCTGTTTCACAAGAACTCACAACACTGTAGAATGCTCCCTTTCAAAAACAGTTTTTACAGTGTTGCAAGCTCAGGTTAGCTCTACATCAGGTACAGAGGCATCATCACCACTTGACCTGAGCCAAACTGTTTTTGATAGCATTCTACAGTGTTGCAAGTCCTTGTGAAACAGATAGGTTGCATACTGGACCACACTTGGCTTCCAAACATTACAAAAATCCTGCTGGTACATGCATGTGTTAAACTGAGATTTCAGGTGAGCACAGAGAAATGTTCCCTCTTCAGCAGATGAATGTGAAAACAACCTTCTAGTGTCAAACTCTGCACATACATCATTCTGCACAGACATCCAAGTGAAGGAACAAAAAGCAAAACACATTTGTGAGTGGAGGGGGACTTTAATTATTGAAATCCACCCTGACCATCTCCCTATGACTCACTTGCAGTATATAAATGCTTCGTACACTAGAAAAAACCTTGCCAGGGAACATAATCCAGGCAGCAATTACATTTCCCTACAAAACACAATTGGGAAAACAAATTAGTAGTATATAAATGGAATTTCTAGGAGACAGCGTTGTAATGTCACATGATAAGACAAAGATCATTTTGGTGGCAATCTTCTCTTCAGCTACCAGGAGAGGGGAGCAATGTGCCACCAAAGTGTCTGAGTAGCCCTTTACATCTACACGACTTCATTTGCATATAAGTCCCTGAACTCTGGATTTACTAATCCTTAATGTTAAATAGATGGAACATTCTAATGGACTACTGTTACACCACGCCCTCTGGAAACCCTAACGATGACCTCCGCTATGATCTTTTCTTTAGGTAACTCAAATTTGAAAACAGATCTATGATTTTGTTCAGTTCTGATATTTCTCTTGCTATCCTTTCTAATAATACTTTCTAATTTTCCCTCCGTGAGCCAGCTGTGAAAAAGACCCCCAGACCACTGTCTTTGAAAATGGGAAGAGCCAAATGGGCCGCTTTGCCTTTGAAGTATTCCGCTTTGTAAAGCACAAGAACCAGAAGATGTCCACCGTCTTCCTGCACTGTGTCACCAAGCTGTGTCGAGCAGATGACTGTCCGATGCTCATGCCAGTGAGACTAACAAATTACACTTTTACACGTAACATGACAAACGATTAGGATAAATAGTTTAAACCCATCTACAGCTTCATTTCATGAGGGAAGCATGTGAAGAAGAGACTCCATCTTTCACCTGGATTCACCTGCTCAGCTTTCAAACATTCACTCAATCATCAGTGGTGGAAAGGAACTATGCACATTTACTCAGCCTAGGTTCTTAAAGTATAATTTTGAGTTTCTTGTACTTGAGTATTTCCATTCACTTTATACATTATACTACATTTCAGAAGGAAATATAGCACTTTTTACTCCACTACACTTACAGTATTTGACAATTAGAATTACTAGTTACGTTTCATATTAACAACATATGTACAAAACACATTATCACCTCATTAAATATGAACTTTTATAAATTAAATTACCCAACTGTATGTGAAATTGTGAATATTAGCTCTGCCTCGACCAGCTACATTAAAATTCTTATTACAGCAGTAATAAAAATCAAGTATTATAATATATAACAATATAACAATTGGTCATTTAGCATGAGTACTTTAACTTTTAATACTTTTGCTGTCAATGCTTCTGTACTTTTACTTAAGTCGTAATTTAAAAGCAGGGCCTTTACTTGTAATGGAGTTTTTTACATTGTTGTATTGGTACTTTTACTTAAGTAAAGGGTCTGAATACTTCTTCCACCACTGATTACCATACAAAATCAATTACCGAGACAGAATCCCACAAGTTTCTAGTCATCACATTACTGTACAAAAACTAAACTAAACTAAAACCAAAAACAACTGACCTGATTATTGATTAACTGTCAATGAGAAGTCAAATTATTCAGTGTAACAATAATTACATTATTCATAGTGTCAGGTACCATGTATTTATTTACTTCCTTTACTTCCTAAATTTCCTTGGCTCATAAAGAAAAATGTGTAAAAGCTTTGAAAAGTGAAGCTTGATCTTTTCTGTCAATTAAGAAAAATGTCAGATGTTATTACAGAGCAGGCCATTTATATTACTCCAGCCTAAGTAACTGTCTGATTCCCTGCTCACATTTCCAAACAATCCTTTATTGGGTCCTAATTGACAGCAGCTGAGGACTGCTTGTAATCTATAAAAGTGGTCAGGCCAGAGCAGCTGCATGGCATAACAGGTAGCCAGGTCGTTATTATACGTAGAATGTTCCTTCCTTCAGTCAGTATAGTCTCTAAGAAGACAGTGGACTGTTCCCTCATCCCGCTTTCATTATTTTAAATTATAAATCACTAAATAGAGCAAATGGAATGGAATAATACATGTAGTATTATATTGCAGAATAATAATTCAAACCACCACGAGACACATCCAGTGTTTTTTTATTTTAAAATCAAAACATTCATACATCACATCTCAAATGACAATATACCCTAGAAAAGCACAGAAATACAGTTTATAAAATGTAAAAAGGCAACATTGATTAACCATCCAGTGTGTGTCTCTTGAATACCTTATCATAAGAAAGTGGATCATCTCATCCCTCATCAGAGGGATTTCATTCTGCCACCATATCTTTCTTTGCTATTTTTTAAAAGATCTGTGGCAGCAGGAAAAAGAGAGATGTCTCCGAGGGAAAGGAATCAAACGCCGCATCTGGGAATGCAGTCCTGACTGCTGGGCCTATCATCACTCGGAGTGGTACAGTTTGACAACACTCCTTCTCCTCTGTTATTCTTTTTCCTCATAAGCTCTTTTCATTCTTTCAAACTGTACAATTCTTCTTCTTGCTGGGATTTCTAACTGTTCCACAAGCTGTTGACATCTGCAATGATTTTCAGAGTGTCAAATTCAAGGTCTGACACTGGGATTTTGACTGATGGTGAGAACTTATCTGGGCGACCTAGATAGTCAGAGAGTGCCTGAAGGCATCCTGTCGACTCATGTACTATAACATGCCATTGCATGATTAAAGTATAGTGAACTGAATACAATGTATTGCTGTTACCCTTAAATGCCCTTTAATTCTTTTTTTCACAGATGAAACGCCAACCAACAACTCTCAGCTGGGTAAGCCTTCACACTCTGTGCATAGTGTGGAATAGTGATGGCATAACCGGTTCATTTTAGTGACTTAGTTTCTTAAATCTCGCTCAGTACGATGACTCATTTCTGTCCAATACTGAGCCTGTGTAGCTGTCACGTGAGAAAAACGAAACTCATGCATTATTAGGCTCGTTTGAGATGAACTCGCTTGGAAAGTGGACGTGATCTGACGGGAGCAGCGGGGGGCGGTGACAAACAGCAGCAGTCAAGTCGGACAGTTTCCAGCAGACTTCAAAGAATATACAGGAAGTCACAGAAATATTTACATCCTGTTAAATCCACCTGTAGGCTACCTGTAGTTTGCAGATCACATTCAAATAGCTATGGCTGAAATAAACTTTATTATTATTAATATCAACCACACAAGATAAGTTGTTAACAGATGAACCTTCATTGCACAACATACAGCCTGCAATCTAGCATTAAACATTACATTTACACAGAAAATTAGGATTTTTTCTTGCAGTCGGCGAGAGCACCTGCAGCACCTGGCTCTAAAAACTGCGGCCGCCTCGATCTTGTGAGGTTATCGTTGCCCACGTGTTCATGACGTCAGAGCAAGTCGGGATCAAGTCAGACACAAATCTAACCAGCATGCATTGTGCGGCGATTGACGGTGATCAATTCTGCGCAGGCCTGGCTCATCTCAAACGAGCCTAATATTGTTGCGCAATGCGCATGTGCAGCCGCGGCCAAAAAGAACAAATTACTTTCTGAGATGACTTGTTACTACTAGTTCATGTCAAAAGAGTAGTTCAGTGAACGATACGCTCATGATCAACACATCACTAGTGTGGAACACTTTCAAATGTGGTATTGCCTATAATGATATGAAAGGGAGCCCTTTAAAATAGTAAAAGTCTTCAAATTGAAGGAAAATGTCTCATATACTCATATGTCTTATCCTGTGATTAAGCTATTAAGTGCTCTTTTTCCCTCAGTCTGCCTTTGCTAATTGCACTTCAATGAGTTATTTGCTACATAACACAGAGTGACTACTGTAAACTCCCCCAGAAACTATTGGATTCACATAGGTGAAGAGAGCAAGAGCAATTGATTGCAATTAAGCGTGGAATGAGCAAAGAGAGCATGCTTTTTCAGTTGAGAAAAAGTGCAGGAGTTGTTCCTGTGCTCCAAATGCAGCATGTTTTGTGGCTTTGATACAACAAGGCTATGATCTATTTGACTCTGATGGATTTTCCTTTTAATTTGATTCCTGCTGTTTTGAAACACCACTGTAGCTGAGCTGGACATGTCTCATGTCTCTCCGGAACAAGAAAAACAAAACCATCAAATAGATTGGACTGAGAAATGCTCAGTGCATCACCAATAGCTGTTTCTGTATGGGGGATTTTGCATTCAAGGTGAATTTAAGAGCAAGTATTGAAAAGGTGGTAGAGATTTGATTGTTTCTTTGTGTTTGTGCTGCTCTAGCCCATCTGAAAGCTCCAGTGTTTCAGATGAACACAGTGACTAGCGCGCTCATCTCAGGCGTGATCATCCTGGGCGTCATGAGTGCTAGCTTCTTCATCTTCTCCCTCACCCTCCTCAAAGGCAAGAGCGTTCCCGTCAGCACCCTGTCTGGAGTCCGCAACCCAGCCTTTAACTGAGCGCCTGAACCCAACTTACTGCAGACACTCCTCCACAACAGACAATGCTAAGCAAGAGGAAAACAACAGATGTGACATGTTTGTGCATGTAGTGATTTTACGGGAGAATAAAAGCTAAGCGTTGATTTAGAAAACCGTTAACAGGTCTGTACAATGTGCATTAGTGTAGAAGTAAAGCAGGACTTTTTATATGTCGTTCTGTACTTTGTGTTTCAACCACACGGCAGGCTAGCCCTCAACCTGCATGTGATCATTTGCCATGCAGCTTTACACATAGTGGGGACACTCATAACTTAATTCAATACCTCAGCTATACAGCTTTCAATTGCAGGGTATAGGATCAGTTACAAGGCTTACAATACATTATAATATTTCATAATCTGCTTGTAAAACTCGCACTTCCTGCTAAAAAGGCCGAACTATAAGAACACTTCATTAAAAATATAACTTGAGAGATTGAGGTAAACTCTTCTGTGTAAAATTGAAAGTTAAAACCTTTGATTAAGTGATTAAGTGAGCTAACCGAAAGCCTCAGGCTTGGATGTTAAGCTTAAAGTTTTTTTTTACATAAAATCTAACTTTTAAAAGTATATTGATATAATAATTGGAATAAATCTATTTATTAATATTGCTACGTATTAGAGGGGTAGTCTTGTGATTAATCAATTGGTAGGTCTGTTCTACCTAAATATGTAGTTCACTTTCTCACTTTAACTCGTTTATGCAATGTGGCAGCAATAAACTTGTTTAAGTTTCATTTGTACATGAACCCAATGTAATTGTGTATAACTTTCCCAAAATGTGTTCTTAAAATGCCATTGATGATCTACTCCTGAAATGTGCAAAGTGTGTACAGTTGTGCATATTACACATATTGCACTTTGACCTGTGATTAAAACTTGCCCAGTGTCATATTTCTAAAGACAATATGAATTTCTGCACAAACTCGACTGGAGAATTTCAGTCGATGACAATAGGGGGATGACAATGAAGTCAGAGGTTCTTCAATTAAACAAAACAAAAGAAAAAAGGAGTTATTAAGTAAAAAAGAAGCAATTTCCTATTTGCATCAATCTAGCAAATGACATTATACGATAATTATATAATAATATGTGAATAACATTATGATAAAATTGTGGATTGTCCTTAATTTTGGAGGGGGGGAGGGCTGGTGTTCCTCTCAGTGTAAATTAAGCCTTGCAAATAGGCATATCAATGACAAAAAGCACATTTGAAATAAGAGCTGGTAAACCAACACGTCCATATACAATATATAGTGTATGTTGATATTCTCCCTTGAATGCATTTTTTTATTGATATGTTACTTCTTCCACCTCCTCATGGGTTTTGGTACAAATTACAGAGTAGAATTTTAAAATTCATTTGGAAAGAGCAGTACCCAAGAAGAATTAGATACACAATACTAGAGTATGATATAAAGAGCAGAGGACTCAATGTTCCTATTTCTGAGCTATATTGTTATTCCTGTATGCTCAGAGCATTAAAGAATTGGTTTGAGGAAAGGAGTAATGTACTCTTAGTGTAATTGAGAAGAACACTGGGTCACCTCTTAAGTTTACTGTATTGTTCAACGGCACATTGTATAAAGATATATAGTAGTATCTATATATAGTAGATCAAGAATAGTGTCTGTATGGAATGTAGATTTGTTAAAGTATGGACTGATTATTAATAGAAAAAGAGTATGGCACCATATTTTTTGAGTTTCGTACAGTTACATTCACCAGCAATTAGAGAATAAAATTATTCATAGATACAATTGATCAACTCACAGATGCTAAAACTGATTCCAATATGAAAGTCCAATATGCTCCCTTTGTAATCAAAAATCCATTGGCAAATATATCCACGTTTTTAGAGATGTCCCCATTGTTTGTGGTGTACCATTCTACCAGCATTGTGTTGTTGAATGATGAGTCACTCCTTAAGCTGTCAAAAGAAGACCCTTTTTTCTGGCTTGAATGCAGCTCACAATCTTTAGTTTTAGAAGTGTCATCTGCATCTATTAATACTCTTAATGATGAGGCAACAGCTGCTATTAACAAAGCTGCTGATTTAGTTGAATCCTACAGTAAAATGTATCTGACAGATACACTGTGACTGTGTATCAATACTGGTCATCTGGTGTGGTATCTAAAACCCAAAAGACAACTGGAACATTGTGATAATTATTCAGTTGTCATGTTATGTGTAGATTTTTGTAGACGTTACCTTTGGATTAAAGTTGAAAAAATGGTCGCAATGAAGAAAACATGTATTAACATTACCCAGTCTCTTACACAATGTGCAGTGACAGCAGTCCCCAGTAGAGCAGGACACTGTGTATTGGTTTGGTTGATCTGCTGGAAAGGTCGCTGATGTAAGGTTATCAATCAGAAAGCTACACCCACCCATTATCTTCAGCAAGAGAAATTGAGGGTCAAATCGCTCAGTGTGTCTTCTCACGCTTTCCTTTATGTAAATGGAAGCATTCACATGTCTGACATTTATTGGGATTAAGGTGGCGACACTGCAGTACACCCTGAGCAAATTATAGTAAAACATCTTTATTTAAAGTGCTCCATGGTTCAAATTTGAGTTTTTTTCTCCAAAAAGGGACATTTTCTGAAAACCTTTTTGTAATTTATAACACTACATTCAAACTTGAACTGAGCTATTGTGGTATGTTCCTTTTCATAACAATGACTTCTATTGATTGAATTGAGCCATTTCACATTGTCCCTATGCATGTTCATTTAACTTGTAATTCATTTAAAAGGTAAGTGGTTAAAATGGCTATGAATAGCAATAGAATGAGCTTATGCACTGCCACCAGAGTGGGTCCCCAGAAATAATCAGAATGAGAATTCTCTCCCAGGTTTGGTGATGGTGATTTCTCTGCAGCCCATAGGTTTTCTGATAAGGAGAACCTTGGATTACTATAATAATCCACCAGTTGTTATCAGTGTGGATTTTGTCCACTATCACTGTCAATTAAATCCTGAAGCCATGAAAGCTGCAACACCTAGTGTACACCCACTACATGCAGGTTTTAACTTCTCTGTTTCCACAATTCCAGTGACACTGATATATTGTTCAGTTCTCATTCCCTAGAAAGCCAGTTCTTACTTACTCAAAGCTCTTACATCAAGATGTCTTCCCTTTTCAGGATTCTTTCATTTTGTTTATAGAGGAATAGAGTTGGTCTGCTTTTTACACTTCAATGTGTTTTTTTAGTTGTAAACTAAATGATATGACTGTACTGTGATAAAACACATCAATGCTGCTGTTAATATTGACATTTCTTACCACATTTATAAAAATCAGCATTTCATGGGTTGAAAGCGGCTCAACACGGCATCTACTGTTTTAAATCAGCCCTGAACCTGTGAGGCCAATGCTGACATAGAGCAACCAGTTGGGACCTGTCTACGTCATGAAATGTTTATAAAAAAGACTCTAATCAGTATCATTCAGTCTCCCCTGACCCACACACTATGTAGCCACGAGGCCACGCCTCCTACAGTTGTTGTTCCCTCAGCCCTTTGTTGCATTTTTAAATATGGACGGGGAGAGGGTTTTTGCAGAATTTGAGGGTGTAGTTACCCTTTAAGCATCACATTATTTACAGTCATTTGGAGACACCAGACACCATTTGGATTATATTTTTAGATTTTTCCAGTGTTTTAGCACAATTCAGCCATGTCATCTTCATACATAAATTCATTAACTTTAATGTGAAGATTTTTCATCACAAAAGTGTTCCTCACAAATGCAGTGGATTTATATTTTATAAGTATATAGACATTTTATTTACTACTGCTGAGCAGATGACTATGTTGAATTATTTGGACAATTATGACTACATGTCTCATACCAAAATGCTACAAGCATCCATTGGGTTGTCTTAATGCGGCTCAAAACACAAAATAAACCATTTTCCATGTATTACATTATGAACATGCTGCCCTCCCTGCTGTCTTTCCCCCATTATCACACAGGTGCCCCGACAATCACCACACCTCCACTGTCATTGTAAAACTACAGGAGAAATTGTGCATCCTCTTATAATTCCTATCTGAAGAAATTGCCAGGCTGCAGTAAAATCTGTTGTTGTAAAACTCATCTGATCTTGGAAATATGCTCTAACAAGGTTCTTGATGCTCTGGCTACAGATTATGCAGAGCTGAACCCATCAGCAAGATCCAAAAATACAGCATGATTGTCTCTCCTGTCTGGCTTAGTTGAATCCAGTACAAGATTTGTGTGCTCTGTAAGCACCTAGATAAGCCTGGTATTCCAGCTTTTTGCACCCTTGTGTCAATGAGCCTGTGCTATTACTGTAATGTTACTAAAATGCATGAATGTCTCTCTTGGTTTGAAGTGAAAAATAGATTGGTGTATTCATTGATGGTTTTCATTAGGAATGTCATAACAACAAAGTTTCATTTATTTTTTACTTTACCAAAATCCAAAACCACATCAGTTCAATGTACAGTAATATCCAAAGCAATGCAAGAATGGAATTCACTCCCAAATCATATTACACAAAAAAATAATATATATGTTTTTAAAAAATACACTAAAAGAGCATTACTTAATAAGAAACTTTAGTAATTAATAAGTATCCTTTGGTGTGTAAGGGTTCCATGGGCATTCATGTTAAATGATGATATTTATCTGTTAGATCATGACAGATTCAGTTGGAGACTACCTATTTTCTTTGTGCTTGTGTTATTTAAATTGTCTCAAATGTTACTGCTTTATTTACAGTAGATGTGCATTTTGATGTGTTATGTTAGTGTATTGTGGTGAGTAGTGTGAATGTGTACTTTTGTATTGTCACCATATAAACTGTGTGGACCCCTGGAAGAATAGCTGCTGCTATGCAGAAGCTAACGGGGATCTTAACAAACAAACACACAAACAAACAAACAAACTCTTTGCATAAGACCTTTCAGGTGTGCTGGTGTCGCTGACAGAAAACAAAAAGCTGCAAGTACATTGCAGCTGCATAACAATGGTGACATTGAGCAACAATTTTTTTTTTCTTTCAAATAAATCAGTCTTCATTCAGGGTAAAGCACCTAAAATCATGAGAGAAATCCATATACTTGCACACTCTTTTTCTTTCCAACACATTTAATTAGAATTAAATGCCCAACCTGCTGCAGTCCATAAAGATTCCTCCTACCAATGTAAACACAGCACCCATCTGCAGTACCTGTAGCGTCCCCAGGGACATTGAACTATCCCACAGGATAATCTTTGGGTCATGATAAAGGATATTGCTGTTATTGTTAATACATAGACTCTCACCTGTAAAGGGCATCAAAGTACCAGGGGTTTAACACTTACTTCATGAAGTCTCATGTTAGCATTCTAAGGGATTCTGTATGTTAAAGAAAAGGAGCTAGGCCATTGTTTCTGGTCCCTCATAGAGACTCTCGCTGTGTAGGGTTTCACTAATCACCCTTAGGGTATGGTCCATGGAACTCCCTCTACAAAAGAATTGTTCCCATACAGTGAAGGTGGACACACCAAACTACATTGACCTTGTTTCTGTCCAATCCTAACAAAGAGTCATAGCTATATAAGAATCCCCCACAACTCTATACAAAGCATTTTAAAAGCAGAGAAAGGGGACAACAGCAGTGGGACAGTTAAGGTGGGTGCCAAGTAAGGTAACAATAACATCTACAGAAACTTCAGGTTCTTTTGATGCATCATTATCTTTTGCTGTTACAGATATGTCCATACTAAGGAAGGAAAAAATGAACCTTCTGAGCTTTCTCTTCTTGGCATCTATGGTGGCCAAAAGCAGTCAGTTAACATGCCAAAATGACTTTCGACGTCCAGGTACAGTATGCCTGCTTCAGCTTTTTCTGATGTGTTTTTGTTACTTTCTTTTTGTTTTTGTTAACTTTCTTTGCAGGTACTGAAAATGCATTTAAATGTTCTCATCCATGGTATATGTCAAGCTTTCATTTTGAAATAACCTCTAAAGGGAGGAAATGTTGACACAAAGCAGGAAAATTGAAAAAACACATTTATAATTCTAGGATTTTATGTTTTTTTCCTTCCAGACATGAAATTTGTGAAATAGATTTCAAGTGACAATTGCAGAAAAGGCTTACTAACTTACATTTATCTCTCTCATATAGAATACACTGATATCTCAGTTGAATGTGGCACGTCCTCGATTAGCCTGGCTATCCAAATCTGCCCTGTTGTCTACACCGGCTACAATGAGTCTCTGCTCATCCTCAACCACATGTTCGACAAGCCAGAGTGTAAAGGAACCCTGGATGAATCCGCCACCCCGCCTGTTGTCAGGTTCACCTTCCCCCTCAACATGACCAACGCTTGTGGCAGCACCTTCCTGGTTAGTAGAGATTGGAGGAGGAGTAAAATTGTGCAGAATACATTTGTTTTTTCAACACATCCCCCTTTTTTCCCTCTGTGCTTGACTTTACCATAAATGTTGCCTCCAGACCACCAGTGCAGCTGGCACAGGGATCTTTGCCGACTTCTCCAACATCCAGACGGTTAATATCAGTGGTGTGGTGCGCTCCCATGATCCAACCACGGGGGTAGTCACCTATAACGCTGAGCTCAAATATTATTATTCCTGTGCTTACCCTCTGGAGTATCTCATCAACAACACCCAGGTGGAAGTGTAAGATCTCTGCTTGTATCCCTCCTATGACTTTTTTTTTTTAGATGTTTACTGTACATACTTGGACATGTTGTTATATGGGGAAATTGACAGTGTCTGTGACCATTCTGATAGTAAGTATTCTATGGCAGTTGTGATTTATAAATGGATAGTTTGTATTTTGAGGCATTTTACAATGTTTACTTATTAAACTGAGCCAGGCAAAGTCATGAATGCCCTTTTTCCTCTTTGAGTGTGTTTAAAAGCATGTTAAACTGTGATTTTAACCTAGCTTGGCTCAATCCCTAGATGTCTGTACGGTCAAGGTGCAGCTCCTTATAGGGAAATACACAATCCAATGCATTTTATGAAGTCGCTTATTTCACTATCAGCAAAGAAATTAGATTATAACAAAATTCTGATCTGATTTTTGTTTACATGTACACATGGTTGCACACAGTAGTAGCAGACAAATAAATAAGTATAATTTCTTAGGATTTATACCTTTTTTCTCTGTTTATTAATGAAAAATCATTAACACTCATTTTAAACATGCAAAGAATTGAAACCTCAGCTTTGTAGAAGGTGTATTTCTCTGCTTAACATAAAACATTAACAAACCAAAACTGTATGAATGTGTTTGGCTTTAGGCATAGTAAATAGGAAAAAGTTACAAAGTTCTTCGAAAGCCAAACTATCCTTTTGTGGTGTATGTGGTGCTTGCCTTTGGTGATATACATCTGCCCTGATCACAGTCTCTGAGAAAATAAGACTGGATGTTCAGGCTGTTATAGTATAATATATAGTATATTAGCTTATCTCCTCTGTTGGTGGAAATAATCTACTGGTGCAGAGTAACATGTAGGATGCAGTCAGACATGTTTCATCCAGCCAAATACTCCCTGTTTCTGACATCACCTGTGGTCCCATTTAGGTCAGCATCCTCCATTGCAGTGAGGGACAACAATGGAAGCTTCATCAGTGCTTTGAGCATGGAACTCTTCAGTGTAAGTTGAGACAGAGATGTTTAAAGGTGAGGTGCTGGCTGTAAAGTCAGTTAGTCTAACACTGCTCGTGTTTTGTTGAAGGTTAAAGTTAAAGGTTCAAGGTATATTTATTAATCATTCTACAACACAGGGTTGCACAAAGGGGTTGCCCCCTTCATGCTAAACATACAGAACACACTGTATATATATATATATATATATATATATATATATATATATATATAAAGGACTAGATTAAGAATAAAATAAAAACAATATATACTGTTACTTATATACATATATTATACAAAGGTAGTGGTATGGTAATGTGCAAAACCAGTATAACAGAAAGTTCCATGTCATTTATTTATGGTGGAGTGCAGAGGATGAATTGAGGAGTCTGACAGCATGAAGAAAGAAGCTGCTCTGTAATCTGGTGTTATGGCAGCTGATACTTCTGTATCACTTGCCAGAGGGCAGCAGGGTGAACAGGCTGTGGCTGGGTGGGTATTGTCTTTTAGTATCCTTAGGGCTCTGCGCAGACACCTCACCTCACCGATATCACTGATGCTTGGTAGATGGGTACCAATGATGTTCTGGGCAGTTTTAATCACCTGCTGCAGAGCCCTCCTCTTAACAAGAACTTGGCACAGGAATTTTGCCTTCTTAAGTTTCCTTAAGAAATACAATTGTTTCTGAGCTTTCTTTACCAGGGTGGAGATGTGTGCTGTTCATGACAGGTTCTCTGTGATGCTGATTCCCAGGAACCTAAAACTGTTCACCTGCTCCACCTCAGCTCCACTGATGTAGACAGGGGGGATTGCAGTTGGGGTGTGTGCAGTGCAGTACTCAAGCCCAGAGTGTTTGCCAATCAGTTTCATGGGGGTAATTGTGTTGAATGCTGAGCTGAAATCAACAAACAGTATTCTGATGGAGGTGTTGTTATTTTGAAGGTGTATAAAGACTGAGTGGCGGGCAGTGGAGATGGCATCCTCTGTGGATCTGTTGGTTGTGTATGCAAACTGGTGAGCACTTAGGCAGTAGTCCTTTAGACTAGACACTGCAGACCTTTTTGGTACAGGGATGATGGTGGTTGTTTTGAAGCAGCACACTCTCCTGTGACACTGGTATGTTAGAAATGTTAATAATGTTATCAACTAGCTGGTTGGCATGTTGTTAGTACACAGCCAGGGATGTTATCAGGCCCAGCAGCTTTACTCATATTTACTCTCAGCAAGATTCTTTTCACATCCGCTGTGGATACTGACAGTGGCCAGTCTTCTGTGCAGTGATCGTCTCAAGGTCCACTGCACTTAATCCAGTCCCTGCTCTTCCTTTTATGACGTTGATGAGTGTATTTCTGTCATAGGTAATAAATGCTTCCATGGGTAATACATGCTTCAGTAATAAAGATGGAAAAATAACAAATTAAAACAAAAAGGTAGCGAAGTTTGAGGGAGCTACTGCAAGCGCTGCCTTCACCATGGTAAAAATGGTTGTATTTCTTGTTGTTGCATGTACACAATATCCAGTGTGTTTTGTTACAGAATAATGTAGCATTTAACATGTAAGTGTTTTATTGTGAAATCTATAACAAATAGTGCAAAAGTCAGACATGTATTTTATTCTGGCTCATCTATATTATTCAGTCCAGATAAATTCAACTCTCTTTAGTTCAAATCAAATCAATTCTGCATTAAAACACAGCAAACATAATATCGCACACCATACAAACCAGAAACAGCCAACAATGTCAAATAAGTTTCCCAAATGAACTGTGGATAATAACCACCATTTACAGCTAACCAACTATACATTTCTGTTGACAGGATATCAACTACACCACTCCTCTGATCATACCACAGCTGGGCCTAGAACTGAGGACCAACATCTATGTCCAGGTCCAAGCAGCCAACCTGACTGATCAGTAAGAGCATCCACCTGCTGACTCCAAAAAACAACTGAATGGACACAGATTTAGTAGATGGTATTAAATGTCTTATCAGGAGAAAAAAAGTATTTTACCAGCACCTCTGATGCGCATTGTTCTTCCCCCACCAGGTACCATGTCCTCATGGACCGATGCTATGCTTCCATCTCTCCTTATCCCACCAACTCCACTTTCTTCAACCTATTTGTCTCGTAAGTCCTCAAATCTCATTCTGAAGAGACAGTCAAAGTCCATGTTAGGCCAACACTGTTTTTTTCTTGATATCAAACAGGTGCTCTAAGGACCAGATGACCACCATGCATGAGAATGGGGACAGTCACCACGCCCGCTTCTCCTTCCCGGCCTTCAGGTTCCTTGAACAGCAGAACCAGACGGTGTCCACCTACTATCTGCACTGTATCACCAGACTCTGTGAGATCAGCACCTGCAATGACTTTAAGGTCAGTACAGGATCAGCAATGAAAAAGACATTCAGCCCTTTTCTCCCCTTAATGGAGGAATTCTTCAGTTATTAGAACATTCCCTCTTCCTTCATCTACAGCAATGTAACAACAGGAGGAAAAGGGATGTCGGTTCCAATGGTGTTTCAGAAGCCACCCCCCTATCCTCAGCAGTTCCCATTGTCACCAGAAATGATAATTGTAAGTATGGCTGTTTGGTAACACTGGACTGTCCAATTTTTTGGCATAGTGTTTTTTTTTCCTAGCTCAGAAATGACCATTACAAATACTAATTGATTTTCTCCTTGCATCTCTTTCTTTAAGCATTGACATCTAAGGAGGAAGGTATGATATTGTTTAATTCCTTGTAATGTACAGTATTTCTTATTAGTTCACCAAATTATTAAACATTTAAATACTAAAAGGAAGATGAATGTTTCATTTATTCCATCAAAGTACTATCTCTGTGACAGTGAAATTCATTATTAATTAGTGAGACCATCAGTTTTCCAATGATTGCCTCAAGGCCATTTCAACCTGATTGTGTACAGATGATGCTACGTGAGTCAAGATGTGATGAACATGTGTGTACTCTGGTTGTGTTGTGAGCAGCTGTGTCCAGCAGTGACTCGGACTCCAGGATGGGTCTCGGGATAGCTGTGGGCGTCCTCACTCTGGCTGTCATTGTGGTTCTAGCTGCAGCAGCTGTCCTCTACAGAAGGCTCAGACACTTTTAAAGGAGAACAGACACATGTATGCACCTCTCTGCACAAGCTAAACTGTTGGATGAATTGGTGTACAGGAACCTTTCTCACAAGACCTGCGGCGTAGAACTGAGCTCAGAGTAATATCGCTCAATGTGTTTTTCTCATGTAGCATGTACATGTGTGGTTTAGTGGTCTTATGGTTGTAGTTGTACTAGAAATGTACTGTGTGGACTAATTTGAAATGCAAAGTGAAGAGCAAGAACCTTTGTACAAAGATATGCTTTGCTTGTTTTAGTAGAATGACTGCATTATATGATGAAGAGCTTAAGTGTTGTGCACCCATGCGCTTTGGCTTTGAAAACCATAAAAAGGGAACCACTAGTTTGTATTGAGGGTAACAAAATGATCTAGAGCCTTTGGAGATATTTTATCAGCAGACACAAATGTACTAGTAAAAATCTGCAAAGAAAATGTAATTGAATGTTTTTGGGTCATATAAATGTTACAAGCAAAGTTTGACATTAAAGAATGTGAAGAGTTTTGAGAGTGAAGCCACTGTTCAATATATTCTTTTCATTACTTATTGGGATTTTGCATTATACTAATTCATTTTTGACATTTTAATATCAATATACAATAATCTGTCTGGACAGTTATCGTTACTTTACCTAATTGGACTGCCACTTTTGAAATCAACCTTCACTTGCACTCTCACAACCTGCAAACTTGATCATGTTTAATAGTTTTTGTTTTTTCTTTCAGAGTGACTGTTTACAGTAGAGTAAGTAAGTAGACAAGTAAGTAAGGTAAGTAGAATAAGACAGCAAATGTGGTGTGCACAAAAGAAAAGAGAACAAAAAGTGAATCATGATGTCTGCTCTGTCAGCTTCTCAAAGTGATAGTGACTGAGAACATGTATGGTGTATCACCACACCTCTTTTAAGGATGCACCAATAAAAAATAAGAAATTACAGGTCAATGTAAAAAATGCAGGTATTAAACAATGTTTTAAAAGGTTCCATTACATGCACAATGATTTGTGGTGTTGGGTGTGTTTGGTTGCTGATATCTTCAGGGTGGCCATGGGAAGAGGGAGAGCAGTGGGACACGCAGGATCTCTAACATTGGAGGGAGTACACACTGCTGCATCATCTGCTGGAGTCTGAGAGAGCTACCAGACAGCAGGAGCCAGAAAGAAATAACAACATGCTGAATATCAGACTGTACAACAGCAGTGGATACCACAAACTATATCACAGACAGTTTTTTTTCTTTTCTTTTTTGTACACTAGACATGTTTAGATATAGGTCACTAAACTTATGGAATCCTAAACCCTGATTTAAAATGTCTTCTAAATTGATGTTTGGCCATTTGTGTTATATTAGCTCTGCTTTGCAAAGATAAAAATGAATAGAACATATTGTCATGATCCCAAGGACTTGTGTACACTGTGTGTTTTTTGTCTTGTTTCCTGTTTTTATTTTGTAAGTCAACTTGTCTTGTCTCTTTAGTTCCTGCCCTCATGTGTCTTTTGATTATCCTCACCTGCTCCCCAGTGCGCACCTGCCTCTGATTCCCTAATCAGCCACTCCCCTATATATACCAGTCCTCTCCCTTTGTTCTTCGTCGGTTCATTGTTTGTTTGGTTTGCCAGTTTCCTGTGCTCCTGCGTTTCTCCGTGTTTTCCAGAGTTTTTCTAAGTTTTTCATTAAATCATCTTGCTGCACTCAGCTTGCCATTGTCTGTGTTTGGGTCCTTTTCCCTGCTGCCTAGATGGCATTCTATAACACATATAATAGATCGTGTCCACTCATTCAGTTGAAATAAGGGATATTTTTATGTAAAATACATCCATCTTCTCAGACTGAATCACCAAGTGATGCTGCAGAATATATCATCAACTTTAACTGACACACTGCACTACACATCCAAATGAAATTCAAACGTCACTGGTGGGAAAATATCTGTCTCCTGAATAGTACCCAATAGCTCTTTGGGTTATGGAGTCCTTGAAAATGTCCTAACAAAGTTGCCTGGTGTAGTTGTAAAGCTGGTATCTGTAATGTTTTGTCATTCATCTGTGGGATAGTGTATCATAAAATATATAAAGTGTACAACACTGTAGTTACAGATTCGAGAAATGTTAATTGGCTCATTGGGTTGCACCTGTCTTGTTTGACAATTCCAATAGTCTGTTTGATATGGTCAGTGACACATTACGGTCACGTAAGTCCAGTATCAAATGTTACCAGAGGTTATATCTTCGCAATTTGCAGTGGCCTTTTTTTGCAATAAAATAACCAGCCTCCAAGTTTCCACAAACAATTCATCTTGTTACAGTGTGTATGTACCATATTAATCATCCCTCACAACTACGGGGGTCAACAACATGCAGGAAGTTACACATTTTAGCTTTCAGGCTAAAATGGGATATATCTGCACATCACATATTAAATACACATTTATTTGAGAGTTCTTGCTCTTCACTTTGCATTGCATTCACTGGCTTCCTGGTTAAGTTAGCTGAGAGAGTCAGGAACCATACAACTTTTCTGAACTGACCACATGTTCTAAGGTCAAACGCTGTCACATATTAGATAAATGTAGTGAAGACAACTCTGCTGCAAGACTGTACCTTTCAAATATGCAGCAGTCTTAAGTATGTAGTTACCTTCCATCCCTGCCAATTTGACTCTTGTTGCACTGTGTTTTGAAGCTGGATTGCTAACTTCAGCCACCTGGGTGTTTGTACTTGCACTGTTTGTCATTGACTTTCATCTACATGACAAGCTTTGTTTGACTCTGCCTGAAAATAATAGGATGGAATTTCCTTTTCAGTTGTGCTGAAACCTGCACCATGGATTCAAAGGGAAACTCTATCAGCAAGATGCTCAGTTACTGAGAGGGAGAGAGAGGTTGGGGTGTTGTACGAGAAAGGATGACAAGAGAATCATTGAGACTTTGAACCTGCCAGCAAGCAGAAGTGGGCAGTAGTGAGGCTACACCTCTTTCTCTGCCCGTGTCGCGCACGCACGCACGCACACACACACACAGCAAAAGTTAAGAGCGCAATGATTATCATTTTTATCAGGTAATAGTTGGAATAGTCAAATACTAAATCTTACATTTAGTTTGGACAAAAGTGCTTATGTGTTTCATGTCAACACTATTTTTCCTTCTACAGTAATTTCTCAAATAAACCAGTAGGAGGCACTTTAATCATTTGTTTGTGCTTAGTCTGTTTATATAATTTCTCACCTGCTGAATAACTATGCCTCTAATACAGTATATTCATTACATATAGACTTATTAATATACTCCCAATATCCCCTTTGTGTGTTGAATGTGAAAGTCAGGCTTTTAATTAAAGCACTCTGCTCGGGGTTTAAATTTAAAATGAAAATCTTTGCTCACCAGCTTCATTGGTTTGTACCTTAAAGTCTAATCTGTGTATAATCTAATCTGCCTTGAACCATTTGTAAATGCAACAGTCAGAACACATTATATTATGGAGTAATTGATAGGTAAACACATGAACTTTCCTTATGTGTATTATGCAGACATGGCTTCATGGGCTTTGTTTTGTGGTTCAGTGGTATTGTCACACAGTGACACGTGCACCATTTTCCTGTCTTCTCTGTTCAGCCCCAGACTCTCTTTCTCTGCATGATCTCTGTCCACATCAATTTTTTCTCATCTGTCCCCGGTTGACTTAGAAATTGATCAGGTGTGCCATCATTATGGACATTTCAAATTTTCCTTAAAGTGTAGCTACAGCCTCAAATTCAGCTACAAGCCTCTCTCCCAGCATATTTAAAAAATGCAAAGAGTGAGGGAACAACACCTGCAGGAGGCGTGGCCTCTTGGCTACCTAGTGTGTGGGTCAGGGGACACGGGGGAGACTGACTGACACTGATTAGAGGGCGTTACCATTCCTTTTATTATATATAAATGTCATGACATAGATTAGTACCAAGCACTCTGTCAGTATTGGCATAGCAGGTTCAGGGCTGATTTAAAACAGTAGAGGGTGTGTTGAGAAAAACACATGTAAGTGTGTCTGAGGAGGAAGAGAGAGGTACAAATGAACCAAAGATGGAGATAAAAAAAATAAGATGCACCCTCTGTGTATTATGGAGAGCCAGTCATGTCACACCTGTCCACTAGATGTCCATAGTGAGTCTCTGTCCTCTTTTTTTTTTAAATGTTTTTTTTATTGAACATTATAAACATACAGACAATCAACTTGTGGACATGAAATGAACATCTTAGCACAAATTAAGATTCCAATGTGTGAAAAGGAATACAATAAATTAAATAAGAAAATGAAATATGAAAATGTAAATGAAAAATATTAAAATATATAAAAAAAAAACATCAATAAAAGTCAATGTAGCTTAATCAGGGTCTCTGTCCTCTGTTGACCACTTGACTGCTCTGTTTAATAGCTGCCTTCCTGTATAGCTGCTGTAACTGCTTTTTCTACTATGACGAGTCATATAAGTCATAGCTCTTCTGAATTTGGGGGACAAACCAAACTTTGCAGCACTCAAGATACTGATTGCACACAAGCTAATTCAGTTGATCTCAAAGACTTGTAAAATCATAAATTGACAAGATACTGAAGACACAAATTGTTTTGGTCTCTGTGAGGCTAGACTGTCTCATTTGGGGGTGCGGTTTCAGCCTGGCCTTCAGATGGTCTGATGGACCAACCTTCATTGCATGTGTCCTTTGGAGGATCTGACCCTTGAACTGGGACACATCTGCAGTGTTTGTATTTGAGTTCTGTTTGCTCTTGCTGTCTATCTGAATTGTTGCAGGATGTCAAAGGCACATGGAATATGACTACAGACTTTATGTAAGCTTGTGGCAAGTATGCAGTGCAACTGCAGCACAAGATGAAACAGCACCCTAAGGGTCCTGGTTATTGCCAGTGAACAAAGGCTTCTACCAAGAAAAAGCTAATGTCCTTGTGCAGGAATTACATTTAAGAGAGAAAGCATTTGGTTGCTATGCTTTATCTCTTCTACCATGCAAAATCTAATCTTTTACTAGAAGTGCTGCTGTTCAGGTGCAGGAATTGTTCAGTGATATTGAGGTGAAAAACAAAACAAAGCCCAAGGACAGTTTGATTGTCAGAGTCAGGCACTGGCCTCTCTGCATCACCTTTCATACAGACATGTCTATGGTCACACAACATTTACATATAATTAGAATGAACATGTGTTACATTTTTTTCTGCTTTGGGGATTTACATATACAACAAATATAATATTAACATACAATACAAATATAACATGAATTGTTGATTTAGTCATTAGGGAGACATTCAAGTCTGACTATCCAGGGATTGGAAGCAATTGCTGTGGATTGCTGTAGATCTAGTGTGGAAATACAGTAACAGCCTAATAATTAAATTAAAACAATTAAAAGAATTAAAAGTCTGGTAATATTTTATATTTTTCTTATTGTCAACAAATGACTCAACATCATCCCGTTGACAGAAATACTCACTATTGCACGCGGATGTGTGGCTGAAAATAGTCCTATTCCTATTTCCTCCTGTTTGAGTAATGTTTGCTAGATTTTTTATGGGTTCACATTCTTGACAACTGTGAATGCTATTGACCAAAGCCGTGTCAAACAACTATTATCAGCCTGCTGAATTTAGTGACTTCAGCGACACCATTGCCTTTTTGTCTTGGGTTCAAGACACTCAGTTCGCATGAATGCATACCAGCTCCAGGGGGTGCAGTTCTAAAATGGACCCCTGGCCTCTCTGTTGAAATATGCGAGCAAAATACAGCAATCAATAAGGTATAACATTATTTCCACATTGTGGAGAAGTGGAGAAGAGTGTAGAAAATGAATTCTATTGAACATGATTTAATTCAAATCTACCTTAGCTGCTAGAGTCTAAACTGGAAAAAGCTCCTAGAAGGTGCAATGCACTCATAATACACTGTGAGCTTTACCAGAAAATGAAATATAAATGTATAACCTACAATATATTCAATTCAGTTTTTTATTTATATAGCGCCATATCATAACAAAGTTATCTCAGGGCACTTTTTCATATAGAGCAGGTCTAGACCGACTCTTTATATTTACAGAGACCCAACAGTTCCCACCATGAGCGAGCACTAGGCGACAGTGGCAAGGAAAAACTCCCTTTTAACAGGTAGAAACCTCGAGCAGAACCAGGCTCTGGGTGGGCGGTCATCTGCCTTGACCGGTTGAGTTGAAGGGGGGGGGGGGGGGGCGGGAGAGAGAGAGCAGGAGGAAAGAGAACATACAGAAGCACAGTACAGTTCTACATAGAGATGTGAAGTAGTAGTTATGGTAATGGTATTGATGTCAACATCAATAGAAATAACACCAACAGCAATATGGGATATGAGGGCGTACAGATGGAGAGGGAGAGGAGGAGAGAGGAGCTCAGTGCATCATGGGAAGTCTCCCGGCAGTCTAGGCCTATAGCAGCATAACTAAGGGGTGGCTCAGGGGTCACCTGAGTCAGCCCTACTATAAGCTTTATCAAAGAGGAAAGTCTTAAGCCTACTCTTAAATGTGAGGAGGGTGTCTGCCTCCCGTACACAAACTGGAAGCTGGTTCCACAGGAGAAGAGCTTAATAGCTGAAGGCTCTGGCTCCCATTCTACTTTTAGAGACTCTAGGAACCACAAGGAACCCTGCATTCTGGGAGCGCAGTGCTCTAGTGGGGTAATAAGGTACTATGAGCTCTTTAAGATATGATGGTGCCTGACCATTTAGGGCTTTGAAAGTGAGGAGAAGGATTTTAAATTCTATTCTGGATTTTACAGGGAGCCAGTGTGGAGAAGCTAGTATTGGAGAAATATGATCTCTTTTTCTGGTTCTTGTCAGTAAACGTGCTGCAGCATTCTGGATCAGCTGGAGAGTCTTAAGGGACTTATTGGGGCAGCCTGATAATAGAGAGTTGCAATAATCCAGCCTAGACGTAACAAATGCATGGACTAGTTTTTCTGCATCTGAGACAGGATGTGCCTGATTTTTGCAATGTTACGTAAGTGAAAAAAGGCAGTCCTTGAAGTTTGTTTTATGTGGGAGTTAAAGGACATATCCTGATCAAAGATAACTCCAAGATTCCTTACGGTGTCCCTGGATGCCATTTAGAGAAACTATATAGATAATAACTTTAGATAATGTGTGTTTCGATAATGTGTTTCGAAGGTGTTTGGGGCCAAGTACAATAACTTCAGTTTTGTCTGAGTTTAACATCAGAAAATTGCAGGTCATCCAGGTTTTTATGTCCTTAAGACATGCTTGAAGTTTAGCTAATTGATTGGTTTCATCTGGTTTGATCGATAAATATAATTGGGTATCATCTGCATAACAATGAAAATTTATGGAGTGTTTCCTAATAATATTGCCCAAAGGAAGCATATGCAAGGTAAACAGAATTGGTCCAAGCACAGAACCTTGTGGAACTCCATGACTAACTTTGGCGTGCATGGAGGATTCATCGTTAACATGTACAAACTGATATCGATCTGATAAATAGGATTTAAACCAGCTTAGTGCAGTGCCTTTAATGCCAATTAAACATTCTCGTCTCTGTAATAGAATGTGATGGTCAATGGTATCGAATGCGGCACTAAGATCTAACAAGACAAGTACAGAGACAAGTCCTTTGTCGGATGCAATCAGAAGGTCTCTGTGCTATGGTGCACTCTAAATCCTGACTGAAAATCCTCAAACAGCTTATTGTTGTGTAGAAAGTCACACAACTGCTTTCTCAAGGATCTTAGAGAGAAAAGGAGGGTTAGATATAGGTCTATAATTTGACAAAACCCCTTGATCAAGAGTGGGCTTTTTAAGAAGAGGTTTAATTACAGCTACTTTAAAGGACTGTGGCACATAGCCTTTTAATAAGGACAGATTGATCATATCTAGTAAAGAAGTGCTAACTAAGGGTAAAACTTCTTTAAGCAGCCTAGTTGGGACGGGGTCTAAGAGACACGTTGATTGCTTAGATGAAGAAATCATTGAAGTTAGTTGATTAAGGTTGATGGGAGAAAAGCAGTCTAAATGTATATCAGGTTTTATAGTTATTTCCAAGGTTCCTGTGTTTGAAGATAAGCCAGTACCGGCTGAGGGCAGGAGGTGCTGAATTTTGTCTCTAATAGTTAGAATTATATCATTAAAGAAGCTCATGAAGTCATTACTACTGAGGTCTATAGGAATACATGGCTCAACAGAGCTGTGACTCTCTGTCAGCCTGGCTACAGTGCTGAACAGAAACCTGGGGTTGTTCTTATTTTCCTCTACTAATGATGAGTAGTAGGCTGCTCTAGCATTACGGAGGGCCTTCCTATAAATTTTAAGATTATCTTGCCAGGCTAAACGTGATTCTTCCAGACTAGTGGAACGCCATTTCCTTTCAAGTTTTCGCGATGTTTGTTTTAATTTGCGGGTTTGCGGGTTATACCATGGAGCTAACCTCCTCTATATATGCTACACCACAGCATTTTATCAGCTCCCAGGTAAATATAATCAATAAAGACTTTTATTTCATTTTTGTTCGAGTCAGTATTATTCTACATACATTTTTTTCAGACAAGTTCATCAGGAGGTGCCATAATGACTTTGTTTCCTTGTAGTATTCAGTGGATATTTGTATCATCTTGATTTGAATCCACACACCATCAGTTTTATCAACCATCTAAGACTTGTTTAAGTTACTTTCAGTGAACTTTTTGCAAGTGTCATATTATGTCCACAATAGAATACAATAAATAATCTAATTTGTTTTTCAGTGAACACCTTGCATTAGGTAATACTAACTTTATTACTTAATACTAATTTTTCTCAAAGTTACACTCAGGCTGGCATCTATGTTATCTAATGTATGTTACCAATGTTTTTGTCTGCTTCCCCTAATAAAAAAATGCCTACATTATTCTTATTATAATCCTCAAGCAGGTTGCCATTAACTTGTTACAATCCTGTGATATTAATATCCACATTTACCCTACAGGGATTCAGTGGTAGCTTATTCACAGAAACCTCATCATGCATGTATAATATCATTAACCGCCTATTCCTATTTAGGACCCCGATGTCTGTTTGTTTTATCCCTCTAAAATAAAGATAAGATAGCTCTGTTTTAGGAAGAAGTTTATCAAGTCTCATTAATACCAAATCTCAATTGCAGGCAGTTTTATGAATCGTTTTAGCTTACCCTCAGGTAAGGAGGTATACTCACAACAGCGCGAAGATATTTTGGTAGTCTGGTATTATAGGAATGCGATTTGTATGAATAACCTCTATGGGCAGGTTTAGAGAGTCCCTACACCCACCAAACCCCATTGTCAAAAACACAAATTTATCCTTGCAGATCGGAAAACACACTTCAAACGTGACAGAAACAAAATATAACTCACCAAAACGGCCTATAAATATATCATCATGAGGATCTAGGATTTTTCTAAATCAGGAGCCATACTTTACACAGCGTGTCCCAGTAGGTATTATGTAGGGGTTTGGGGGTAGGAAAATTTGAGTAGGTTAGACACTTCCTTCCTTCAGTTCCTGCATTCTGGTGATTTTTTTATGCATGTAAATAACCACAAAACCTACCTAACAGCAAATCAGCAGAATTGTCTTGCAAACACAAAACTCAGGCACCAGACAACAATGTTATTTATTGGGAAGTGTAATATTTATCACTTATATAATGCTTATGATGTTTCTTGTGTTGTAATGTGATAGTGCTTTATTTTGTCCATGAGGGAGTGCTCTTGGTTCATTGTTGTAGTATGCTTGGAAAATCCATGAGACTACGAGATGGCTGCAATTTATCAGAGATTGAGGGCGTTCTCACACCTGCCTTGTTTAGTTTGGTTGAATTAAACCCTAGAGAGTTTTCCCTCTTGGTGCGGTTTGTTTGGGTAGGTGTGTGAACACAGCAACCTCACAGAGGAGTACCATTTTGTAAGGAAGTGAATTGGGGCTGAATTGCAAATTCTAGAAACCCTTGACATCATCGAGAAGGTGGATGGTCCCACTCCATGGGTCTCTCCAATCGTTCCTGTTCCAAAGCCAAAAGACCTGGAAGCAGTGCACATTTGTGTGGACGATGATTCCAAATCAGGCCATCGAATGAGAAAGACATCTCACACCTACAGTAGATGACGTGATACAATCACTCAATGGAGCCAGGTTCTTCTCAAAGCTAGATTTAAACTGTGGGTATCATCAGCTAGAACTAGAGCCATCCTCGGAATATATAACAACATTCTCCACTCATGTAGGACTGTGACATTACAAAAGACTGAGCTTTGGAGTTTCCTCTGCTGCAGAGGTGTTCCAAAATGCCATTCAACAAGCCCTCAGATGAAGGATTCTCTCCTGATCCCTAGAAGGTTCAAGCGCTTCATGACAATGCTGTCCCAATCAATGCCAGTGAGGTCCGCAGTCTTCTTGGCATGGCAAATTACAGTGCCTGTTTCATTAAAGATTCTGCCACAATAACTCAGCCTTTGAGGGAACTTACAAAAAAGACTGCTCATTGGACTTGGGCAGAAGAGCACCAGATGTCTCTTAATGAAGTGAAACAAAGTCTAACAAGTGATGCTGTGATGACCTACATTGACCCACACAAACTAATTGAACTGGTGCAAGTCCAGTAGGTCTTGGGGCTGTATTGGCACAAAGAAATGGCCCAAATGAACCAGCTAGGGAGTTAAACTATGCAAGTAGAGCACTGTCCCCCATTGAACAAAAATATTCACACATGTGAAGCTCTTGCTATTATCTGGGGATTTTTCACATACCTTTACAGAGCCCCCTTTAGCCTTGTCAGTGATCACAAACCTTTGGAATGGATTTTCAACAACCCCAAATCCAAGCCGCCTTCTCATATAG
The DNA here is from genome assembly GCA_008360985.2 of Macquaria ambigua. Taxonomy (NCBI): domain Eukaryota; kingdom Metazoa; phylum Chordata; class Actinopteri; order Centrarchiformes; family Percichthyidae; genus Macquaria; species Macquaria ambigua. Next base: position 150,904 of record VMKM01000623.1, on the reverse strand, counting down.
AATGCTGGAGTCTACATCTGTAGCCTTACAACTACACAGTCCATTACAAGTCTGGTAAGGACAACCCAGCAGACTATATGTCATGCCACCCTGCACAAATATCACATATCTCTAAGACTGCTTCAAACACTTAAAGACAAGTGGAAAAATACCTGAACTTTGTTACTGCAACTGCTGTCCCTAAGGCAATGACACTGGCTGAAATTCAGGATGCAATCAAATCTGACCCCACTCGATGCAAAGTCTTTTGACTCATCAACGGCTTGTGGGGGTCACTGTCTGAAAAGCAGGATTTTCCTGATGGAGTTGATGTTGCTGCTCTAATGTCATTCAAGAACATCAAGGATGTGACTGCTACTGATGACACTGTGCTACAAGGCACAAAGATTGTTGTCCCCCATTCTTAACAAATCAGGGCAATATCACTTGCACATGAAGGCCACCATGAAGTGGTGGTCAAAACTAAGAACTTGATCAGAGAGAAAGTCTGGTTCCCTGGCACTGACAGACAAGTAGAAACCATGATAGCTGGCTGCATCCCATGTCAGGCTGTTGTGCTCAGTCACACACAAGAACTACTGTGCCATGCCTCACTGCTGGACTGGAATGGCTCCTGTGCTGTTTGGTATAGGCTCCTCAGAATCAAGCGGTCGTAAAACTGTTACAGTATGAGACTGTGAAAATACATAATTAGAAAAGACTACACACCCAATAAGTGATGTCATAACCTTCTCTCTCCACAAACTACCCAGAGCTGCTGAAGCTACGATGCCTGTGTATTTTGTACCGGGATGTAATCACATGAACAATGGGTCTTGCTTGTTTTTTGGCTTCCCGGCTGATAAAATGAACAGGAGTCACTGGATAAAACACATCAGGTAAGATAAGGTTACATTGACGCCCATGTTGGTTTTGTTGACATATATTGTGCGAGACAAGAGATGCAGTTCACTGAGCAGTTTCACACAAAACTAAATGGTACTATCTTTACAAAAAATTATTTGTCTCTTGCCGTTGACTACCGTACATATTTTTTCCAAAAAAAGGTCCCATGGGGGACACCGGAAGGGGAAGGTCTTCGCCTCTTTATGCCCTGCCTACAATCCCCGCCCATACAAGGTCATTGCAGTCAAAGGTTCCGTGGTGACAGCCAAACGCTTCACCAGAAACTCATCCCACTTTAAGACTCTACCTTGGGTTGAAAATCACCACTATCAGTCATGTGGGTTGAAAATCATGGATGGTGGACAAAATGTCATGGACTGGACTGAAATCCTTCCTGAACAAACCCCAGTGCCCTTGACCCTGATCCCCCTGGGTCACAGTCACCTGTTCGTAGATACCCAGTCAGGGTAAACAGAGGACCCCCGTCATACCTCACTGACTTTGAGTAATGTGAATGGACTGAGAGGTATAATGCAAAAAAAGATTTGAGTTGGACTGGCTAACAGTTATTGTTTAAAAAAAAGCAAGGAAAAGAGGGTTGTAATGTTTATGGCTTATAATGCATGTGATGTTTCTTGTGTTGTAATGTGATTTTGTCCATGAGGGGGCACTCTTGGTTCATTGTTGTAGTATGCTGGGAAAAACCAGGAGACTACGAGAGACGGCTGCGGTATCCGAGGGATAAATAGGATAGAAATAAAACAGAAAGCCTTTATTGTCATTATACAGGATAGGCTACGACAAAATTAGGAGCGCTACTGCATGAGTGCGTTAAAAGACAAAAGGAAATGAAAAAACAACACCAAAACCAACCTCAGCAAAATAATCCACCAGAGCCAACAACACAGGTTCTAAAATAATAATAAATAAATAAAATAAATAAATACAATGTAAATTTGCCCCAGAATAGTTGTACTTATTGCTCTAGAATAACTGCAATTATTGCACTAGTATTGTAATCATGCACTAGAATAAATGTAATTTTTGCATTAGTATGACGTAATTATTGCACAAGTAACATGTATCACTGAAGTTCAATAAGCTCACTAAAGAATTTAAATACTACTTTGCTGTGTTGGAGTTTGATTTTGGAAGTTTATAGGGAGGACAAGTAGAAGTCCCCACAATCCCTACTCCTATGGTGCAGACTCTTCTCCCATTTTTGCCCTCTTGACTGCTTCATTTCACAGATTGTTGGGAAGCCGGAATTGTCCGTTCATATTTATTATAGTCTATGGACACACACACACAGAGCTAAATAAAGCTATTTCACTTTATTGTATTGTACATTTCAGTATAATACAACATAATATCCAAGATCACAACTCTCTGAATATGAGTAACTTTGCCCATCTTTCAAAATTCAGCCAATGAAGTGCTCTGAAGCAAATAGGGGCACTTCAGGACCAATCAGATTTCAGCTGGTAGGTTGAATTTTTTGTCCAGTGGTTGGGTAGACCTATTTTCCATGCAAAACACATTAAATAATATTTATTTTTAAAAAAATCCATATTTTAAATGAAATAATTTATGTATACCCGAATCCTACCAATCTGACTCCAGATCAGCATGTACACACATGAACACGGGACTCATATTGAGTCTACATCTATTGGAGTCTACATCACATGCATTTTATTGTTTCATGAATGTCTCAAAGCACTACGCCTCTACAACAGTTATATCAGGCTATTCTGAAAAAACAAACTTTTAACTGTTGCCTTTCGCTTTGTTTGCTGACCTTCACTTGCATCTGGAAGTGTCCATATTTCCGACAGCACCTCAAGGCGGCACAGCAGCAAAAGTCCCGAAGAGCTTCCGTCTCCTCCTCCTGTCCTGTCGTGCTCAGCTCTCTGTATTTCACCTGCCCTTCCTCACTGATAGGCAGCCTTTGGTATGTTTCGGACTTTCCACACCGCTTGCACACAAGAGTGACACATCTTCGGGCCATATTTATACAGCTCAGACAGACTTCAACTCCTCATTTCTTGAAGCTCACCAGAGGTATCCACAAACCCTGACAGCTAGCCTACTTTATAAGGATGGATTCAACTGCTTCCCTGTTGCTGGCTTTCGTGATCGCCGGGACGCTTCTCCAAGGTAAGACTCGTCAATAATGTATCCGTAGGTATTGCCTACCTTTCAAAAGAAGTTTGATACCGTGATGTGGTTTTTACATAGTTACTCAATATACTGTAGCCATGTTGATGTTTTTTACTAACTTACATGCCGGTTAACCGTAATGTAGGCCAGGGTGAAGCGATTTAGCCTACACCTGAAATTACCGCTGTTATTGTGTGTGACTGTGTAATACTGATGTAGTTATATTCATGTACTTTAATGCGTGTTTAGACTGCAGTGACAGAATAAATTGGTAGGTGAGACTGTGGAAAATCCCGCATTGGTTTTGAGGGCTTTCCCCTAAATAAGAATGCAGCCATTTACCATTTTAATAAAATAAAATGAAAGTGTTGGTGAATAGAAAGGCACACAGCTAAACTAAAAGTCTTTATCCTCTTATTAATCATATTGTGATATATAGGCTGTAGCTATGAATTCATAAAGAACTGTCAGCTTTAAATGTTGGGTAAACTCGTTCCTGTAAATAAACAGGTGGGTAAACTGAATACAGGTGGGTTTACCCTTCACTAGCCTACTAGGCAGTTACAGTAATGCAATGTCATGGAGCTGGATTTGAACCCTGAGACCCTCAGGTGAAAATGTTGTGGCTGTTATCAGATCATTTGTTTGTAATTAGGGATGTGGTTGTTGTAATCCAAGCCTCTGTTTGTGTGTGTTAATTGTGGCTGTGTGTGTGTGTGTGTTTATTATTGTGTGTGTTTGAATGGGCCAAGAAGAAGCCAGAAACAACACTGTCATGCACATTTAATGCCTTTTGTCATTCAAGTCACAGGGTCATGGGATTTTTTCCCCACTCAAGTCTAAATGCTTTAGACTTGTATTTGAAAAGACGATTGGCACTCTTTCTGCTTGTGTGGAATAAGGAAACATCTTATGAGAGTAGTCCATTTATAAAGCAATTGAATATATATATATATATCATGCTGAAGGGTACAACCTGGAAAACTTGAAAAGCCCCCTAGGGCCTAGCCCTGTTTTGGGAATCAGTGGTTTAGCCCTGTATAATGTCTGAGGCTGATAGTGAATGGCTTTTCTTGGTGAGAAAACAAGGGCTGGGTTCAAACACTTACTAAACTATCACCAGCACTGGCACCACTGACATTGTCTTGTGTCACATACACAGGGTAAATCAGAATAAATGTGTTTTTTTCTCCCAGCTCTTATCTCTGAGCAGTGTCTGTGTCACTGGCCATCTCTCACTGTTCACAGAGCTGCTCTTTGTCAGAGCAGCTGGAGGTTGGACTGGTGGCTGAGTGTGTGTGTGTGTGTGTGTGTGTGTGTGTGTGTCATTCAAGTCGGGGGGTTGGTAGTCGACACTCGACACAGCCAGGGGCACCACACCATCTCCATCACTTGATGCTATCTGGTCTGTCTCTCACATCAATCAGTGATGCCATAGGAGGAGGGATTGCATGTTTTTTTTTTTTTTGGTCACATTTCATTCATGATGAAATCCATATTTATCCTCCACATAATGACAGATATCAGCACAGTAGATAGCAGCTGAAGTCAGTTTCCAGTTTGATCTGTAGCATTCCACACATCAAAGGGAGAATGCTTTCAAAGGGACTTTCAGACTTAGAAGTCTGAATCCACGAGAGGCTTTTCAGGGTGACTTTAGAGTTTTAAGCTGCCAGCACAGATGTGAGGGGATACAGCAAAGTGTGGCTGTTCAAAAAAATTTATATGTGAATGGTAAACACTGTTTGGAAAAATCATCATTGGTGACAGAGAATGGCATTTTAAGAGAAAGGTTTTTTTGACATTAGCTGTGTAATTGCAGGTGAATTAAGAGCATTTTCAGATAATTCAGAAAGGTTCCCTGTTGTGTTAGGAAGCATTTTAGGTCTATGGTGGGGCATTTTAGCTCTGCAGTAATTTCTAAGTCCACTTTAAATTGCCTGCCATAAAATGCTTTTAAAAACACTTAGGTGAGCGTAGTTAAGCATTGGCCATGGGGCTGTTACAATGTAAAAGCTAGTCACACATGTAGTGACAAGTTCATAGTTATTATGACCATTATCATGGGAAGGAGGCTCTAACATTGAGACTTCCATTAGCATTAGTAAAAAGGCAGCCCGCTCATTCATTTGAATGGTACCACACTATTGACGCAGCAGGGGTGCCAGCGCTGGCACAAAAGTGCAGGGTGATCCGGAAAAAAAAGTTGAACCTGGATCAGCTTTTTCCACAACAAAATGCACCCTTACTCTAATTCCACAAGGTGCTGCAGTAGCCAATCACATACATGCAAGCGCACATTCCTGGTTAGATCAATGCTGTATGTCTACTGTGTGTCACCGTGACAGCTTTCTAGTGTTGTCAACTGTCCCATAGTAATATCATATAATAATATATAATAACATATCAATAATGTTTTAAGTCTTATAAGCCTTCAAACATTTGGTTCTCTTACTCAAACATCATGTTCATATCATATTCATGTCTCACCGGTGCCTGAAGCAACACCAACGCACTGAACACCCACTAAGGCAATCAGTACTGCATAATAGAGACCTAAAGCCCTGTCCCCTTTATAAGATGGCCTTTGTTCCACTAACCTCAGCCAGATAGTTATCTATAGGTCTACTGTATGTTTCTTTCACTTTCCTGTCATAAAAGCTGGAAAATAATATTGTGGTTTTCTGTCCTTCATCTTGGCTAAAGCTGCAAGGTGCTAAGATTTTACTGGCCACAGCAGTAGAGATACCTCTTTAACTCAAATATGGGCATGTTTCTGCTTTTCAGAAAGATCATTGACAGAAACCTTCAATGGCAAAGCGCAGGTAGAAGTGAAAGCTAGTGAACAGAAACTAACCTGGAAGTGAGGCAGGACTTTGGCTCTTTGCACTCTTTCCTCTGTTGTTGGTATTGCAGACCAAAACTCAATTCATGCAATGAAGAGAGGATCATAAATGTTTGAATAAAATGTAACTTTCAAAGATGTTTTACATTATTTCCTGTTGGCCTAGATCCTGGCACTGCAGTGAAGAGAATCTAAATTATCATTGTTGAAAAAACTCTCTGTCCTGCTACCTGCCAGTTAATAATACTATCTACATCTACAAATCTACAAATCTACCATATTGGTATGTGGCCAGATAAAACATTAATCCTCCCAATGGCATGATGTCTCTCCATCTTATTGCAATAGCATTATTTAAATTTCCCATTTTTCATTCGAATCACAGCACTTTTGTCAGAGGCCTCAGCCCCCATTATTATTATATTATAGTACCTGGTCCTTTGGTGTCGAGCTTTGATCCTTTTTGAGCATGGAATATAATTCATTCCATTCAGGCTGTAATTACATTCCACACATGTGCTTTGAAATGGACCTAAGTACCAAATGCTTTAGGTTGGTAAACCAGACTGTCCTCTCTTAAAAAGAAACAAGAAAAAGGGGTTAATACTGCTGATAATCGGGGCAGCCAGTTAAGATAATGGGTGCGGTATGCAGTTGCACTTTAAGTTTCTTTAGCTTGGGGCCGGGACAGTTTGAAATGCTATCTCCATCTGCCCCGACATGTTAAACGACTTGTCTTTTTCTGGAGGGAAAATACCTTGGTGAGGGTCTGTGGTGGTGAGGGAGGGGAGGGGTGTGGGGTGGATATGTGAAGACAGAGGGGGTGCAGCTACCTTCAACTACCTTCATCCAACAACCCCAGTAGCCGATTTCTAAAAGGTCACAGTCTGTTTGAAGCCCCACCTAAATCTTTCTGTCAGATGGCTTTAGTTTGATGTGTTAGTCAGAAAGCCCTCACCTGCCACTCTTCAGACACATCACATAAACCTCCTATAACTTGCTGTTGTCATGTGAAAGGGGTTAAAGGTTTACAGTATTCCACTATGGGTTATGAAAATCCACCTCCCATGAGCAGCTGGTGAAATCTTTTTAAAACTGTGAATGACATAGTGGTCTAGCTAAATGCAAGGGTGTTTTATTTAAAGTGTGAAAAGCTGACATTTGGGAGAAACAAGGTTTTCACCTCCAGCAGCAATGACATCTTAAAAAGCTGAGATAGCTTGGGATGTCAAAATGATAAAATCACCAATCAGGAGAAATGTTGAAATAATATTGATGGTAAAATGTGGTCATGGTATTAAGTCTACAGTAGGGGTAATACAGTGATTCAGAGCTACAGTTTCCAGGGCCTGATTTCCTCACTCAAGCTGGATTAACGCTTCAGTCAGCAGCCTTGACAGGCAAAATGTGGCTCAGTTCAATCGTATGTAAATGCAAAAATAAAGATTCCCAGGACACGCATGGTGGCTGAAATGCAGACGTCTTTAATAATCTGTCCTCTCACTGCTGCAAAAATACCTCAGCGAGCAAGATGCTTTTGCACACAGCTTCATCAGGTTCACTGTGTGGAAGTGAAACACAAACAGGTATTTTTAAAGGAGATCCTGTGATGTGTGGAACAGCTTTAAATACTTAATTACTAATTACTAATCTCACAAGTACTTCATATAGAAATATCATAAACTTTAACTTCTTTCAAATGATTTTCCTTAATAATTTGCTTTGGAAAGCATTTCTAGCCTGTTTTCATACAGAATTATCACAAGTTACATTTAACTCTTCACATTAGCAGCAATAGCATCTAGTATCCAGGAGATAGTGTACTGATAACACCCTACAACAGTAGGGTATCAGGTGGACAGAGCCATCATGTTTGCTAGCCTGGGCAGACTGTGACGCTTTATAACAAAGGACCATGACATAACCATCACCACAGTTTAATGAATTTACAACAACATAGTTAATGTTGATGGGACACTGTCTTCTGTGGCCGCTCTCTGTTTAGGCAGTAATAACAGGTATGTGTTTGCAAAGAAATCTGGCACCTTTAACAGAGAAAACCTGGTAAACTGCTGCGTAGAGCAAAGGGAGACTAATGAAAGAAGAAAAATGTGAATCATCATTTGCTCTGTGGGGAACAACCTCCCAGTCCCTTTTGTCAAGGTGAGAAGTGTGGCTAATGTTGGAGCCTCACATCTGGCTTTCCCCACTGTAGTTTTCAACAACTCCCCCAACAAAAAAAAGCACCTTATTCACCGAAACGTCCAGGTACGAACAGCAACAGTAGCTCAAATAAGAAAAAAGAAGTGAAACTAAATGAGATCATGGGTAAACCCTAGTCCACACACACACACACACACACACACACACACACACACACACACACACCTTCTCATCAGGCAGTATGACTGTGTTGCGTGTCAGGTTGTTTCCATCTATTACTGATGTTATGGTAAAAGTGACAGGTCCAGGGAAGCGTGACTGCATCAAAACGAGAAGTTAAATGCCGTGTTTGCCCAAATCTCTGTGGGAGAGCTGCAGCTTTGTTTAATGTGCAGGAAAATTAAAATTCAAAAAGTCCACCTTGCCAAGAAGAAACTCTGGGGAAATGCTGACAGCAGTGAATGAAAGCAGTTAAGTAACTCGTGTTATCATGCTTCTGCATTCTGATTAATGACTCCATTGTTGATGGGCAAAACAGGAGTCAAGCAGTGTGTTGTGAAATTAATTTAGGGATGTTTTTCCCCATGTGTACCAATATTGTTTTTTATCCTCTAAAGAATTGTGAGATTGATTTTCTGTTCATTGATGGAAGAATTGTTCCTGAGGACTCTTTCTCTGGCACACGACCTGTAAAAATAGCCTGGATACTGAGGAATTATTAGATGATCTATTAAGGAATGTCATTAAATAGTAATAGAGAGTGACAGGAAAGCTTAAAGGCTGGGGGGTGGGTGCCCACAGCTTAGACTCAAAGGCAGTTCAGCTTCCATTTACATGTGAAAAAATACTAGAAAGTCACAAGCTGATGGTGTTGGATGGGAGAAGTTGGTGTTGGTAGCAGAGCACATAAAAAACCTTTTTACACTAAAGCAGCATGACAGTGTGAAGAAGCATCTGTTATTTTTTACCATTCTGCAACATTTTTGGACCTCGCTGGTGGTCATCCGCAGCAGAGTCCTCTTGCCTCCCACCCTGTTGGCAGCTGTAACAGAGATGGGACCTTATATTAGACGTAGCTAAATTACCTCAGTGAAATCTTTTTTCTTAATCCCCCTGGAACCACACACTGCACATGAAAATTAAAATGAAAGTTTTATCATCCAGATTGCTATATTTTTAATTGGTGGTCAAAGAAAAGATTGTGAATGTGGTGTTTCAAAGAGATTTTCTTTCCATATTTATATAGTTGCTATTGTAGTGTGTGTGTGTGTGTGATTAGGATCCTGAATGGATGAGTTACATTTGGAATGAGCATGCTGTGCGCAGAAACACTATAGATAAGAGGTTATTCCTACCCAGAAGCCCAAGCCATGTGGTGCAGAGTGGGCCACTGAGAAGCTCTGTTAGATAAGCTTTAAATAAAAGATAGAATAAATGTATTTGCAATGTGCTGCTCACTTTATAGTTGCTGAATACATTAGCCAACTAGTTAGAGAAAAGGGGTGGAATAAAATGTGAAGACACTGATCTATTCGGTGGTCTACCCTAGGGGACAGAAACACTTATCAGTCTGATACATTTTGGCTTATATTCTGTACTGAAATGGAACCCTGAACTCTGACACTGAGGACTGAAATGACCCGTGACTCCATGAGCTGACATAAGTCTCAGCGTTCTCCTTTATTCCAGACTAACCATAGTCTCTTGTAGAGAGGTAGCTGTTGTTGAACTGAATGGTGAAAAACCTCCCGGGATCCTGTTAAGACTCACTCTAAACACAAAAAATCAATAGCTATTCTTCTTAAGTGGGCTTGGACTCCTATAACCAGTGGTCATTATTGCAGCCTTAGATGTCAAAGCCGGACGCAGTTGAGAGTGGCCCCTAAAAAGAAACCAGAGAGGAGAGAAAGCTATATTACCACTGAGTTGAAGGAGTTCTGGAGCAATGTTGCCTCCCTGAAGTTTTCATATGCCTTTGACTACAGCTGGCTATTGAGCCCCTATTCCCCACCTCACGGGAAACATTTACTTGGAAGCTGTGAACTAGTACTGTGTCTCAATTTGCGTACTTTCATACTTACACTTGCTATTTTAAGTGCGTTCACACTGACAAGTATGGGAAAATGCAGTGCACTATGGAGTGCTGCACACTTCTCACCCTCAACGGTCGCCATCTTGGCTACATAGTGGAAGGGGAGGGACCACCAACGTATGAAAATGGCAGCTGCGGTTGCGATTATGGCAAAAGTAAAAGCATGTTCATTTTCATTAATTTTTAATTAAACTGAATTGAAGTCAAGTGAGCGAACAAGCCGGCAGATATTTTGCTGGCAATAAAACACCCGGTTGCAACTCGCCATTAAAAAGAAAAAGAAGAATAAGCGGTCAAATGTTGCGATCGTCATTTCCAGTAAGTGCACAACAGCCGTGTTTGGTTTGAGACAACACTACCCTGTCGAAATTAATGCACTACACAAGTAAGTACATACTGTACACAGTGTACTACATGTCAGTATGTACTAATGGAAGTATCCGAATTGAGACACAGCATAGGGCTGACCCGAATGCTTCGAAGCTTCTACCGTTGCCATGGTAATCAATGTCAAAATCAGTGTTTGAATGGAGAGATATCAGCGACTCTCTATTCCATCCCCACCCCCAAAGTCTCAAAAGTCAACTTGACGAGCGAGCATTGAGCAGTTGAGCACGTAGGGAGGGTCGAGCGGGTGCTTGTCACAGTCCTGTGCTCACGGGACGGCATTTGTGCATGCAGAGCAGAAATGCTCTAGCCTGGGAACCAAACAAATCTGTGAGCTCATGTTTTATTTGCTCTGGCAGACGCTGTCCCATTCAGACAGATTTCCACAATCATAACCATTTATCTAACATGGAGCGGGTTTGATATAATGACTGTACTAGGAGTGCTGTTTAACGAATTACAACCAAGATGGCTATGGCAAGCCGTTTGAACATTTATTAGCTAGACTGGATATTCATTACAGATATCTGTAACGTCATTTTTGCCTAGTCAAATCTCTAATTTAAAATATCTGTAATTACATTTTGACTAGTAAGATTCAAACTACTTTTGCCATTCATGTGTATGTGGATGTGGTTTCTCATTACAGATATCTACAATTCACTTGCTGAAACAGGTTTCGTGTACACATACAGACTTGCATATTTATGAACATGAGTATGCCTCATATTTGAGATGCACGCATTTGAGTTGTTTGACCTGCATTCCTGAGAGGTTCAGGTCAGCTAGGTTCTGTTAAGCGAAAAATGAAGCTATGCAAGCTACCACACTAAATACATGAATAATAACCTCAAGTCATTAGCTACTTAATCATTTTGCCATAACAAACTTCAAATCCATCTGATGCAGATATTACAGGGTCAAAACACAACAACATTTCACAAAACACAACGACATTTCAGATTATGGAAAGGGAGGTACAACACTTCTTTGTGATTGGACAGAACCCAAGTCAATTCAGATTTTATTCAATGGATATGTTAAGGTGGGTTGGTGCTAGATTGGATCAACCAGAGGGATGCCCTAAACTCTACTCTGCTGTGATTGGTTGTTTAAGGCCAGTTCAGACCAAAGATTCCTGACGAGACGAAACCGTTTTAGAACGTTGCAGGGAAAAGTTGCAGTGGTGTGATCTGGCCCGTCTCAGATCGACTCAAGCCGGCTGATGGTGCCGCCTGCGACTCAGCTTGTCAAGTTACCAGTGGTTGGTTTTAGAACACAAGACAACTCACTATCACTTTCCTCATTCATATTTTAAGATGGTACAAATTATATCCAGCTACAAAAAAGCATGAAAGCCAGCAGTTAGAACGGTACAGAGTCATTGCTATGGAGATGATACACCGTCTTGTAAACTGGCAGGTTTCAGAACGTTGCAGACCAGAGCATTGCAAGTAGTTGCAAGTTAAAAAAACAAGTCTTGTCGCAAATCTTTGATCTGAACTGGCCTTAAGTTAACTAGAATGGTCAGCTACATGGAAGTCCCTTAGATGGTTAACTGGCCAATACTTTAAGCCTTTGGCTTTTGTGCTGGATAGGCCCTCTGCATCTCATGGCCTCATCTTCCCTTGTATTGTACTGTAGCAAAACAACCAATCACAGCAGCGTAGAGTGTAGAGCGTCCCTCCGGTTGATCCAATCTAGCACCAACCCACCATAACACATCCATTGAATAAACTCTGAATTGACTTGGGTTCTGTCCAATCACAAACAAGGAGTGTTGTCCCTCCCTTTCTGTGGCTGAAATGTTGTGTTTTGTGAAATGTTGTTGTGTTTTGACCCTCAGGGCCACCGTAAGATATGCTGAAAACTGGCTGCATAGGGTGCATATTTTATCAGCCTGAATCTTATCCGTTTTTTTAAAGCCGGTCATTTCTGCACAAGCAGGTTGTCAGTTCGCAGACTAGTCTTGATCATCTTAAAAGCAGCTGGATTTGAGAGAAGCATTTCTGTGCATGCCAAAGGATTGTGTTACACAGTGTATGTAGGTGGGGTACAAACATGCCTGGGGGGCAGAAGGCACAGTGCTGTGTTTTGGACTAATACTGTACAGGCAGGGGGATGTGGAGTGTGTGTTGAAACTTCTGCCTTGACAGAGAGTGGTGGCTGACAACATGGGCACCAGAGGAGACAGGAAAGTGGGTCATGTTGACATTGTTTGCTTCTTTTAATTGGTGCATCCCAGTGGCTTCACAAAGCAAGCATTCATCTTGCGTTTTCCCCTGGAGGTTCCTAATTCTTGATGAAAGCGCTACAGTAGTATATATTTGTTTTAAATAACAGCTAAACTGTCCGCCACCTACCATGTCTCCAGCACTTCAGCTCTTGGATTCTTTGTAAGCATCAAAATAATGGTGGTTACTCTGAATGTTTTAAAATAACAGCCATGGTGCTTTGGATTAGGATATGCCACTGAAGACATGATGAATAATTTTCTTACTTCTTTCTATACTTTGTGTAACTTTTTGGGTTGTACAAAGCGGAACTGCTGAGGCACAAGGGACACTAGTTTTTATTGTGATATTATTCAGCCCATGGACGTCTATGCACGGCCTCAGTGACCCATCCTTTTTATCCACAAAGAAAAAAACAGCAGTGGTTCAGCAGCACATCCCCCACTACTGCTGAGCCCCCCCTTTTGCTGGACGCAAGAACAAGTGGCGATAAAGTGGCCGGCCTGGCCACAGTATAGGCAGCTCTTGGTGTTGATTCACCGCTGTCTCTTCTCTGTAGAGAGACAGGCCCGGTCGAGCTACATCGATTGACATTTCAGCGACACTACGGGAGCCTTGACAGAGGGACAGGAGTCTTACCACAGACGGGGTGGTTGAAGACTTTCTTCATCTCCTCAGTGAAGCCGGAGTAAGAGGAGCAGATTGAAGACCGTTTCTCCCACACTGCTGTGGCCCAGGAAAGCACTGGTCCACGGAGGCAGCCAATCTGGTAATTATTTTTGGCTCGTTTGCTAGCATAAGAGTAGGGCTGTTACTCAAATAGTAGTGAAAATTGTACCAAAAGGGCTCTGCAAGCTCCGGGATTGCCTTCGTAACGTCTGGGAGAAATGACAAATGGCTCACAGGGAGGAAAAGGACTGGGAGACAGTTGTGGGTTCTGGGCTGTGACTTGGCTCTGCAGGTCCGAAAGGGTCTGTGAAAAATTCTTGATGTGTCCCAAAAGTGTTTTCAGGACTTGGTCATGTTGCTTCAGCAGGGCGCCTTGACTGGCGAGGGCTTGTTGGAGAGGAACTGAGTCTGCTGGGTCCATATCCGGGGCCAGATTGTACTGTTATGATGCTGAACTAGTGAACCCAAGTGTAGACTGAGATGAGGAGACAGGAATATGGTTAAGAGGGTGTTTATTTCGAAGGCACTGGGGGCTTGGGCTGGTAGTTGGAAACCAGGGCTGAGGCTGGGAATGGTGGCTGGGTAGCTGGGGCTAGGGCTGGTAACTGAATCGAATAGGAGTCCAGCGATCTGGCAGTGGCTCTGCTCTGACTCTAGCACATCTGTCTCCATTCACACAATCACACACACAGGGAGAGAGGGGAGAAACCACTCAGGGAGTGGCAGCAGGTTAAGGACACACAGAATGGGAGATAGAAGGCGTGGCAGGTGACAGGAGCAAATGTAAAACTGACCAAACAAAGTGTCAGATGCCACGGGTGTCTTAAGGCTCAGTTAAGGCCACTTTGAAAACAAAAGGCATTGCTATTAAAGCTTTTGTTTCTTTTTCTTCCTCTGTTTTCAAATTGCTCTACTGTGAACATGGGCAAATTGTGAGCTTCTACCTATAACATCCTATCTGAGCCAAACTCAGTTGTGAGAAATTGAACATGAAACATTTGTCACCCAGCAGGCAAAAACTGTACTTTCTATATTGTGAAATATTTAACCCCACAAGGTTTTTAAAACAAAACACAACACAAAGCAATGTTAAAAATTATTTTTTAGATAGTCATCAAAGTCAGATACAACCTTAATTACAAGCTAAGAAAATGTTGAAAACATTTAATTATTCAGTAGAATTCATGGGGCATTTTGCAGTCTATAACACAAGATTAGTGATGTTCCCTCCTTTACTTTCCCTTAAAATCTTGTGTGTGTATTTACTGTTATCCCTCAAGCAAGCTGTTTCTGTTGGTAATCCTAAACCTTATGCAGCCTGAAGCCCAGACCTTTGGTTTTAAAGCTGACAGCCATCTCTGTGCTTGAGAAAACCGTTGGTGGTACAACATGATGCTTCACATATGACATTAGTTGTGAATTTCTAGCGCTGTCGAGCTGCTCAGGTTTCAGTGCTGTGAAGCAGGAATGCTGCCCAGTCTCATTCTCATGTTCACACTGCAGGAGTTTCAAATTAATAGCCTACATTTTAAGGGGATTATCACTGAATTTCAGCTTTGAAGTCTGCCATTACTATTTTGTAGAGCATGTAGAGATCTGTATTTATTGAGCACCAAATACTTGAAAAGAAAGGGTTTTCCCTCAGATCTGTGATGACACATGGACTTGTAGCTCCACAGAGAAAAAAACAGAAAAGATGGAAAAGGTGTCTAATAGCAACATATTTTAATATAAGGCACACTTGAATGTTATAATTGGAAGTGTCACAGTTATTGTTACTGCAACATTTTCAGGACAGACAATGGTCAGGGCCTCAAAAAGGATCCATTAATTATATTTGAGTGATAGTATATATCTAGGATTTCAGCCGTGTAATTTCAGGATTCCTCTGTTGGCTGCTAAATACTGTAGTATTTTGTTCATGTGTCGTTTTGACTGAATATTAAAAAGAAGCTGCAGCTTTGGAATTTGGAGAAGTGTTAAATGTTGTAAATGTTAAAGGCAGTTTGGGCTGTCACTGTTTTAAAGCTGGAGTGCGGAGCATCAGGAACTTTCATCAGGATGTTTTCCTCAGCTTTGGCAAACCAGAGGCATGTAGAGAGAGCTATCTACATGAATCATGTGACCATCAAGCATTGTGAACTTCTGTTGAAGCGACTCTCTCTCTACATGGCTCTGGTTTTACTACCGGTGCGCCAGCCCGGGAATGTCGCCACACACACCAGAATTAAAAACTCTGGTATACTGAGAAATACAGAGAGATTTACCTGGCGGTGAAAGGCTTAATAAGCATTGTGTGAACTGGTCTGGCAACGGCTTGAATGTAACAGGCATTCATTTATATGTAAAAGTCCCACACTCTAGTTTTAAGCTGTGTCTGAAATCCTCTAATGTTTTAACTATCATGCATCATATTGAAAAAATAAATCTGAAATTTAGTGCTGCTCTCCTTTAAGGAAGGACTCAAGCTCACTTTGAAATGATTTATTTTTGGAAGCTTTCCTTTTTAGTAAACAGTCCTTGCAACAACAAAAACCTAGCACATGGAGAAAATTACAGGTCTTAAGGTCTTAATCTCCACCAACATTAGGATGCTAAGAGTTCCATGGTACAATTGATTTTCAATCAACAAAGTACCAAAGTACACCTCATTGCAGGGTTTTGTGAAAAATGAGGCTGAGGGAATTGGAAATGGTTGCCATGAAAAAATTAGTTTGGCATTTTGTTTAGACGTTTCTCTGCTGGAGCTACACTGTTTGTCTATGCTGTAATTGAGAGATTATTTCTTTGAATGGTGGTAAGACCCACAGTAAACCCTGGCATTATGCTTGTCTTAAAATTGTGTTTACTGCCATGGGCTTGTCTCTGTGAATCTACTTTGCTAGCTGTGGGTGTTGTTCTTTTGCCTTTTCCTGACTAGTCCCTGTTTCTCTTGCTTATTCTGCATCATGGACAGGCTTTTTTCTGAGAGGAGAAATACAGTGTCACAAACTTTGCAGTCAGTTGTTCTGTTTTTCTGGGCTTGTGTTAAATTCCCCCAACTAAGTTGGGTCTTACAGAGAAACTGCCAAACTTTGTAGAAAGTTGCTTGCCTCCGTCTCTTTGAATTGTAACTTTAATTTCTAAAGTGATCTCAACATTGCCACAACCCTGTTTCCTCTTTTCTCCTTCTTCTTTGTTTCCTTCCACTTCTCCTAACATGCACCACATTATTAACCAGTCACACTGGCCATGTACAACAGCTATCACGTTGCAAGGGGAAGGGTTGGTGCACATTTTTCTTTCATGAATTTGAAATACATAATTAGATTTGTTCTTCTGTTGTGCATCAGAGCCAGATCCTTTGTTCATAATATTAATTTAATCCTTTATTAACTCATGCAGGGAGATCCTCAGTTTATTTGTCTAGATTAGCTACAGAATAACAGCCCTGGAGCTGGCTGATTCAGTGTTTTGCTGGAGGACACTTCAGGAAAGCGAATGCTGTCTGACATGGAGCAGTCCTCCATGTCCATGGGTGATCTGTTCCTCTCTCACTAAGGAGAGAGCAAACATGACAGCAGCTTTTGCACTTCACATGAGATTATAGACGATGCTGCACACTATAATTTAAAACACTCACTCGTATGTGTGTGTGTGTGTGTGTGTGTGTGTATACTGTATATATACAGTATGTGTGTGTATATACGTATATCTTCCTTGTAAATATAGGCTAATTTAGTTTTCTAGCTAGACCACTTCTGATGCATGTGCAAAATTTCATGAGTTTTTGAGCAGTTTTAGCCCCTCAAAAATGCAATTCATTTGGACAAAGAAATATAATAATAATAATAATAATAATAATAATTCCTTCAGATACAATAGGGTCCTAATACGTTTTTTCTACAGTATCTGTCACTGTTAAAGTTTATGTCTGAAATCATAGGACTTAAGATATAGTGTTTATGCATTAATCACCACATAGAGTAAGGCTGAGTCTTAATGTAATGTTGTAGTTTACTGTTCTGCTACAAGCTAGAGTCAGGCCAAAGCAAGACCATACCTGCTGTACCCTGATGTTCTCTGCTGAATCCAGGGGTATTAAGGTCTAATTTTAACTTTTGGAGTGGATGGGAACCACTTGAAGCTCTGCCTCTTTTGGCCTTATTGAGGAAATACCAGGGTGATCTCCTATGGACCAGACAGAGATAACACCCACCACCACCAAGTTGTCTCTCAGGATAGTCTCAACACTCAGGTATTTCATCCTGGCATACCATCTCTTTGAGACACTTTGAAACACTCCTAACAGCAGTGTGTAGGAGCAGCAGCAGCAGCAGCAGCCGCTCATGAGTCAGGCTCTCTGACATTTCTGTTTCTGTACCTTTTAACTCTATTGCTGAAAGCTGCTACTAGGGTTTTCCAAGCGTGTTTACCAAAGGCATCCCTTTCCTCATTTATACGGCACCCCACACAGCTACAGTGCAAAGATGCAGCACTTGCTGTTGCAAGGCTACATCTTTCATGGGGATTGTTGAATCCAGGAAAGTGAGCATGTGCAAGCATGTGTTGTTTCCACTAAGACAATGATGTTAACTTTAAATAGTTTTGGTTGTCTGAAGGTGGAGACACACCACTGCTACTTCATACTCACAATTGTGTCCAAAAAGGATTTAAATATTTGCTCAAGCCATTTTCAGCCTTAAGTGGAGTATTTGTTTAGAAGAGGAGGATAGTGAAAGAACTGTCATTTCAAATATTTAAAGTTAGAAAGGATTGCTTCCATCCCCAGAAGAAGAAAAAAAAACTGTGATATGCAAATAAGCCCAAAATGCAGGATAGATAACTTTTCAGCTTTGTTCTCTTTCTCTACCTCTCTTTCACTCTTGTGGCTTGAGCTGTGACATGCAGCTTTGAAGAGAGATGCTTTGGTGCAGTCAAGAAGCCTGATGTTGCCATGATAGGCTTGTTGGCTGTTTTGATGCTCATTGAATTCAGTTAATCATATGCAAAATAAATAAATAGATATCCTGTGGAGCTTAGTCATCTTATCCATCTCAGTCTCATTTGAATACATATTTGCTCCAAATACAAACATCACAGTTACACTATAAGTACTGGGAGTAATTTTGCGTATGAGCTGGTCATATTGAACAGTCTGTTCTTTTTGATTTTTTTGGTCAAGTTAAAACTTGCAGAGTTGTTAGGGAGTTGATCATACAAAGAAAACGGTGGTTGGGTGCTCAAGGGCAAAATTCCAACTCATCTTTGGAAGACTGAGCAGACTCCAAAAGGGAGTAGACCCCACCTCCAGTTTCTCAGCTCATATACACTAAACAATTCGAATGAGTCTTTGCTGCAAGTGAGAACTGATATTATTTCCTTTAAAGGGTTTGCTAGAGTTTTGGTAAGAATTTTGTAGTCACAGCACAGCAGACTATTCAATTCAATTCAGTTTTATTTATATAGCGCCATATCATAACAAAGTTATCTCAGGGCACTTTTTCATATAGAGCAGGTCTAGACTGACTCTTTATATATACAGAGACCCAACAGTTCCCACCACGAGCAGCACTAGGCGACAGTGGCAAGGAAAAACTCCCTTTTAACAGGCAGAAACCTCAAGCAGAACCAGGCTCTGGGTGGGCGGTCATCTGCCTCGACCGGTTGGGTTGAAGGGGGAGGGGGGGAGCGGGAGAGAGAGAGCAGGAGGAAAGAGAACATACAGCAGCACAATACAGTTCCACATAGAGATGTAAAGTAATAGTTGTGGTAATGGTATTGATGTTAATATTAATAGAAATAATACTAATAGCAATATGGATCTATGAGAGATTGAATCAAACCCAAGATGTTGCGATTAATGAGATGCATCTTAACCACTAGATCACCAGGACGCCCTTCTCTTTCCTTTTTTATGCACAATTGTTGTTTGACTAAGGAATATCAAATACCTGTTTTGGTATATTATTTGACCTATTGAAATCTGAACCAGATGTAACACACAAGTGATTTTTTTAATGTTAACTTGTTATTAATAGACCTAAAATATTTCCATATTTTCTGCTTCTTTTGATGTAGCTTGTTTCAAAGAGAGAGCTGCCGGTAAATGTGATTCTCCCAGTTATGCTGTTCTTTGCATGGCAGCATTTTATTCATTCTCACTATGTCCTGCTATGAATAATGCCATCACACCACACTTCTCCTTGCTATTTCTTATCAGGGATCCAGAGTAGACCTAACAGCAAAGTGGTACTGAGTACTGGGTATTTATGTGAAAGGAAGCTATTGTGTTTCAAATGTGTACGTTTAGGTGAAAATAAGTTAATGTATGTGGCAATTCTGTACATTTCAGTATGTAATGTGCAGCCTGGTATTTAGTGGTGGTGTGAAACCTCGGGAATTGTTTCTAGCTGCGAATCTGGAAATGATGCTGAGCATTTTAAAGGCTCCCTCTGGAACAGACAGAGTCTCATGTTCATTTCCTGTCTTTTAACACCTCAAATAAACTATAATCATTGATGTATTTTTAATTAAATAACACTTAAATCTCTCGTTGGCATTGTGATTGGTTTAATGATTTCAAATGTATATGAAATGATACTAATGATAATGTAATGGTAATGGTAAGATCATCATATATAGAGTCAGAATCACAATGTATGCTCAAAAAACATTTATTGAATATTTATCTGTTTAGATAATCTGTTTCATATCCATATGTTTGATTTAGAAAATCAGTTAAGGTAGTAGTGTTTATGCGCTCTCAAACATGTCTCACTCTCAAACCACTCTAACCAATCAAATCAAAGCCAAACAGTGACTCCATGGAAAGCAGGTTATTTATTGGCTGCCTGTTTTCCTGGTTGGCTTTACAAAAAGTGACAGCTTTTAAAAATGTTCTATCACCTTTGTGTGAGCAGATGGATGGGAAAAACACCAAGGTCAATTATATTTTTTAATGACTTCCCATTCTTTGTGGGATGTGTCTTTATTTACTTAAGGATACACTGTTTGTGTGTCAGTTAGTTTGAGACACTGCAAACATTATAGGTACACAAACTACAGGGACAACGACCTTCCAGTACAAAGTAAATTGCATGTTTCCCTCCACAAATAGATTCAGCATTCTGGCGCAGCATGCATTCAGCAGTTGTGCACTGAGACTGGGAGTATCTAATAGATATAATAGATTTAAATGCCATCTACTGAGCATCAGTGATATTGGTGAGGTGAGGTGTCTGCAAAGAGCCCAAACGATACTAAAAGACAATACCCACCCCAGCCACAGCCTGTTCACCCTGCTGGCATCTGGCAAGTAATACAGAAGTATCTGCTGCCGTACCACCAGACTACAGAGCAGCTTCTTTCCTCAGGCTGTGAGACTCCTCAATTCACCCTTTTCACTTTACCATAAATAATAGCTTTCTGTTGTTTTTTTTAGTTTTTCTTTTTGTGTAGCATTTGTTGTACAATCTTCTGTTGTATAATGATAAATAAATGAACCTTCAACTTTGAACCCTTGAACTTGGACAATATGCAATGACATACAGTAGTTACACCAACTTTACAGTTGATGTCTTTTGCAGAATAAACTGACTTTGGAAAATAATTAGATGTTATCCCCTTGAAGCGGGAATAGAATAAAAGTGATAGGATGATAGCAAAAGAAATGAGAAGTCTAACAGAGACTGGGAGAAATGAAGAGAGGTAAAGAAAAATAAGAGGACATGGAAGAAAAGGGTAGGAGGAAACGAAGGACAGATTTTTACTGATAAAGTTGTAATTATGATTCAGTGCTTGGACTGAAGTGATGATGCACAGCAGTTATATGCAGGACTCATGAACTCATAATGTTCTGCTGTTAATAAAGCATCAGAAAGCTCTGTAGGCCTGTTTAGACCCCAGTCTGTCAGTTGTGGTTGTTGTCTTATTTGATGAAATCATCATCACAAATTCACGTCCGCCTGAAACTAACTCTGTGATTAGCAGCCGACACCGAGTCCTTAAATCCCCTCTGCCTGTCAAATCATTCCAGAGAAAATTATTAATCTGCTGTTGGCGTTGTATAAATTGGTGCCATCACCTTGAGGATACATCTTTTCCAGCAGAAGAGATGCTGTCAGCACAGCTGTTGATTCCCTGTCATTGTTTCATCCTAAAGTCATAGACTGACAAACCTGAAAAACATGCACTGCTACATTCCTGCCATGCAGGCGGTGTAATTCTAGTCATTACTGAGTCACATCTTTCAAGTCATGTGGCTAAAGATTGTTTTTCTGCTTTGCAGTTAAAAGCACCATTGTTTGGCCTTTGCCCCATTTCAGATGTGGAACTGTCATGCTTGTGTGCATGTGTATTGTATAATCAGGTTAAAGTCAGCAAGTGGATGAGAGCTGAACAACTAAAAATGTGTAAAGTTAATAGAAATCATCAAAAACTACATCCAGCTAACATTTAACTGTGTTTGTGCTCTTACATTGTTTGTCTATATTGTGTTTAAACTCTTTAGACTCTCCCTGTTTTTTCTGCCTCTTGAATCGTTTGAACTCCTTGTTATGGCTCTTAACACATGATACAATATATCTGCTGCCAAAATAATTAGATTTTTCAATGTTACAAATTGAAATTTTACTGTTTCAAGTTAGGACAGCATTGTAATATAGGACTTTTACCTATTAAAAAGGCACAAAGGCAAATACTCCCTTAGTTGAACCTCCTGTTATAAGTATGGTGTATAGAGTGAGCATGTCACCCATTGTTTCCTTCTTGTCATTTTGAAGCCAGGAAATAAGGCTTACGACTGCTGCCTTGTCGTCATTGTTGGCAGAGCGAGGCAAAGGGAGTAGCCAATGCAAAGAGGATGAAATATGAGTGGAGCCTCAAGTACAGTTGACCTTCAACACATGGAAAACTCAACCCAAAACAATCCCATATCATCCTCTCTTAATAGCAGGGTGGTTTTATAAAACCATATAAATGATATAGTATGGAAAACAAGAAAGGTGATATATTTCTTTGAAAAGAGAAAAACACACAGGCACATGTTTTTTTAGTTTTCCAGTCCATTATAGGTGAGCCAAAATGCAATCAAACCTAGAGTGGCTTTAGAGATTTCCTCTTAAATATCAGTATCTCACAAACAGCGTTTATACACATTTGACTCTTTTTAGAAAGTCTTTTCCTTGGTGTTTGATAGATAACATCTTAATCCTTTTGATATCTACATAGTTCCCAGATAAGGCTGAGATAGGCCTGTTCCCATGGGTTGATGGGATTCCTAGGGTGGATTTGTCGTTTCTAGATAACCATCCACAGACCTGCTCATGATAAAGCGCCCATTCACAGCTCTGTTTAGCGTCTCTTTCCTCCATATCAGCCAAGCTTGGAGCGCCTGAGCATTTAGCTGCTGATGGATGTTTTAACCATTTGCTGGAGAGCATCACTTAACAAGCCATGTCCATTAATATCCACTCTGATAAACATGGAGAGCTGCCACGAGTTGACTCTCTCTGTGTTTCTGATAATGGACCTCCGCTGAGAAGGCAATTGTGCAATTCACTTTCCTCGACTGGCAAGTGCACGCCTTATGCATGAACACTAACAGGCATAACGACAGGGCATCTGCTGAAGGTCAAAATGTCTTCCTCGCTCTTAATTGCTGTATTCGTCTCTCAGACTGTCTCCTGAGCTCAGAAAACAAATGCTCGCATTGCCCATTGTTTTTTGGAAAATTAGGAGGTTAGTAACTAATGAAAGGCACTCAGGTTTATTTTAACAAGAGGGTCTTGTGTGTACATCTCCGCTGACAAGCATAATGTTGCTCTGCAGACATGCTGGTGCCTCTGCAGCCTGCTGAGGCAACAGAGGGCATTTTCCCATATAGAATGAATTAGCCTCAATTCTCAAGGGTACTTGCCTTTCCATCTCCACCTCCTACTACAGGGCACCACGTATAGGGGCACACAGAGGCCAAGTTGCAACTGATGAGGAAGTTTATATGAAGTGTGTGTTTCACTTTGGGAGTAGACCAGCAATAACATATGGTCCCCTGAAAGAGGCAGAGGGAAAAGTAGCGGCTGAGGCTCTCAGCGCAGTATCAGAAAGACATGGAGCTCTTTGTTATTTTAAATGCACGGCAAGTTTTTTTTCCCCAAAGTGATCTGCTCTGAGTCAGACTGTGGCCACTGACGTGCACATTTCATGTGATTTCAGGCGCTAAACTCTGAGTCGATAACGTCAGCACCAACAGAATCACTTCCCTATCGAGTTTGTCTCCAAACAGTGGCTGAATAAGCAGCTGATGTAATTTTTCCCAGGCCACACTTAAACAAAATTTTTTCTTGTTCATTGAATGGTGAAAGTCACAAACAATAGATAAAATATGATAAATAAAATGTGAAGGAAAGACGGAGGAGAAATACGATTGATTATAATTCAAATCAGATCAAATTGTTGTAATCTTTATATAAAGCATTTTATAAAATGTTTAAAAATGTCTTCATATTAAATGTTTTTATATGAAACATTTCAAGCAACAAACTCAGTCTCTTTGCCTTTTTTGTCTCTTTTGTCCTGGTTGGAACTGAAAAGTCATCTTTTGAGTATAGTTGAAGATACTGAGAATGAAGCATCTGACAAATCTGTTACATGCTTTTTCATTTATAACCCCCCCCAAATATTCTCAGAAGCTTTTAATGCCCAGATGCTAAAATCACTTGACACTTGAATATTTATCGCTTCTGCTTATTCAGCCTCACTAAAGGTAGAGATTGAAGGTTTCTGTTTGACCCTGTGCTATTTTATAAATGTCTTCCACTTCTCAGAGGGAGTCTCATTGTCTTCATCCTACATTTTGTTCTTGGGTCAATTGGTTTTTAATCACATTCGCCTTTTGTTCTGGCTTTACTTAAACCCACAGGCGTCCCTTAATCAATCTGTCTTTCTCTCTGCCATGGTTGAAATATAAATAGCCGACCCCCTCAGACTTCAGAGTGGTCTGCATTCCTCAGCAGATGCATGTGAGCAATAAGGAGAGAAGAGCATGAAAGGACAGTAAGTAGTTTTTTTTCATAAACTGAGAAAAATAGACCCATACAATCCATTGTGTGGAGTTGTGGTTCTTAGTGTCTATGTCTATTTAGTCCCAGGTAGCATGGTAATGACAAAAGCAGCTGTCAGGAAGAGGTTTCTAAAGCACCCCCCCACAGAGGCACTTCAGAGGCAGTGGGAAGAGTTTGTTTGACCTCCATAACCTATCCTATCCATTTGGACTCATGGCTGGAGGGAGAGAAACACAGAGAGAAACAGGGCTGTTTTGCTCCAGCCACCTGTTCAACATTTTATCTTCCAGCAGAGAGAGTGTGTGTGCGTGTGTGTGTACACATAGTCTATATTTGCATAGCCAATGTTCTGCCTTTGCCAGCGAACTACACAACACCTTTTCAGCTCAGGCAGAATGGTAAAGGGCTGTTTTCCTCACTTTAACATTGTTTCTTTCCTCAGGCTACAGGGATAGCAGGAGAGAAAATAGTGCCACAAAAAGGTTGTTTTTCTTCACTGAAGTCAAATTGAAATTACTGGTGTAAATATTTACTTGGGTGAAAGTAAATATGAATATATTCTGGAAAATCAACCAGACAATGTTGTATGTCATTTCTCAGATGGAATTGAAAAACAAGCAAGGACAAAGCACATTGCATGAATAGTTTTGTATTTGAGAATTTTTCTGAACTACTTTTGAGAAGATAACCACATGCACAACACAGTGCTAAAGGGCAAGACAACAACATCAGATATGGAGAAAAGAAAAAGAATGCAGTGCAAATATTTAATGACTCACTAGACCTTCTTCAGCACAAATAGTCTATAAACAACTCATCAAACAAGGTAGATCAAATCACCAAGACTGAAGACAATGACCATAAAGGTCTTAAAGCCAAGGTAAGGCTGACCAAGGTATGTGTTATTTACTTTGAGAATGCCAAGAGTTTTTCGGCAGTGGCAGGTGTTTGTGGGAATGAAGGGAATCTGATCTCAAACAATAGTAGCTGATGGAGGAGTGAAAACACTTGAAATATTCATGGCCTCCAGTCCTGTCATCCCATTGCTTACAATCCTGGTATGTTGGGTCATGATGATTTGTAACACAGGAGTGCTGATTTTTTTTTGGTCCCCTACTCTGCCTGAATGTCAAGCATCAAGTCAAGGCCATGTTCTCCTTGTCATTCCTGGTTATGTCCATGGCACTCTGGAGTTCTCACACCAATCTCTGGTTTTACATGTGAGAAACAAAAGAGGTTTATGGGCCATTTTGAGTCCATAATTTCTGAAGCAAAGATACTAATAGCTTGCTGAATTTCAGCTGTGTTATAGATAGGACTTAAAAATACTTGTTCTGACATATTGACAACTTTATTGTTTAACAATGCCTCTTCAAATGTATAAAACTCTGCAACTTTGATACATGAGGACAAGAAGTACATTCGAACATTTCGAGGACTTGTTTAGATGAGGAGACCTCCTGCATCCCCTTCCACACACACCTTCTAACAGAAAAATGACTGAAGTGTGTATGTGTATATTCATGTCCTGACGTGTGACAATATAGTGTTATCTAGGCAGGTCCAGGGGAGTGCTGCTAATTCAGCACTGTATGTGCCAATGCAGTGAGTCAGGTCTACTTTTCAGTACAGAAGGCCAGAGCAAACACAAAGAGTTCTGCCTTATCGCTCCCTTCTCCCCACCTTGTCTGGCTGTACAGCTGCCTCTGAACCTCACCAAAGAAAGACCTCATTGTTTTGTGCAGGACTTTTGATTTTGATTAATGGGGTTGAGGACAAGGCAGGTACTGAAGTGTGTGTGTGTTTGTGCGTGTGCTAGCGCATGCCAAAGAAGGGGATTAGAAACTGTCACTCAATTTGCTCCCAACTGTAAAGTTCTCAAGCAGCAAGGCTAGGGATTAGGGCTGGATCAAAGCACTTATTCAGGCTTTAAAACTTGGTTTGAAATGGACAGGAGAGACGAAAGAGGAGGGTGGACTGAAGCAGGAGGGAGGGTAAAAGGCAGCCCGGTAATGATAGGGCTGTGCTATGACACCTGCAGGGACAATCTTTCACAGTAGCTGCAGGTGGTGAGCTGTTCTGAAACAACTTAATGCCCAGTCAGAATCCAGATGAAGTACATGCATCTGCAAGGGAAACCGTGTCTGTGTGTGAATGGTGAATAGTACATCTCTTTTTGTTGCTGTTTAAAAAAAAAAAAGTTAAAAAAAGAACCTCACATACCTCTGTCTTTATCATATTCTACTTATTTTCTGTACATCTGAAGCTAAGGCTGATGTAACTGTTTGTCTTTTTTAGTGCATTAACTATGGGAACACGGGTTGTGTGTTGGATTCTCATTTGATAGGCATGCCATCTGGCACTGTACCGATACAATGTGTGGTACCATAATTGTACACTGATGCTTGTTCACCCTCTCTTTTTCTCTTGTTCCCTTTCTCTCAAACAGCAGTGTATTTTTCCTCTGCTGGTGTGGGTGGAATAAAGGAGGCAGAGATACGGTGGGCATAACAAAGTGGATTCTGCTCCATTGTCAACCTCAGTTCAGTTTGCATTATCTTGCAGGGCTTTACTACTAATAGTTAGAAGTGGTACTTACAGGCATTATGAGACATCATTACCACTAGGGCTGCACCTAACGATTATATTTTTATCGATAAATCTAACCATTATTTTTTCGATTATCAATTATTCTAAAGATTTTTTTTATTACTCGATTAATATTTAACAATGAATTTACCCAAAATAAATATCAAAAACTTGCCTCATTAATATTTCAATATTTTATTCAATCATCTTCTCTTAAAAACAAATGTAACAAGAAACAGTATGCACTGCAGGGCATTATTCTGTAACCAAAAATTGCCCAGTTTTAATCTCCATTTTACAGTGAGTCACAGACTGTAACAGTCTGTTAAGCCATTTTCTCACTCATACATGGCCGTTAAAGTAAACAGAAAATATAAAATGACCGAACAGCAACGTTAGATGAAGCATGGTGTAACATTATGTTACCGTAAGAGCAGCGGTGCAGAAATTACTTTTAACATGGGGGCGATGAAAAAACATTTAGAAAATCTATTTTAAGTGACTACTACTAAGAGAAACATGTTCCGCGTGTTGATAATCTGAATACAGTTTATCATGCTTGGGTGCGGACAGAAAGTAAACAGGACGGTGTTGTCTTGGTGCTATCTTGACACAGCGGTCTGGGATGCTTTTGCTTCAAGTGTTCGTGCATAGCAGTTGTACTGCTGTGATAAAATTTCCAATTAGCAGATCTTACAGAGCACCACATTGTTGGTCTCTGTCTAAAATACTCCCACACTTTAGACGATCGTGGGCGAGTTTTTTTAGTTGCAGCTTGTTCTCCGAGGGAATCCATGCTTTGACCGGGTGCAGACATTGCGACGCGTCGACGCACATTATGCAAATTGACGTATTTCTGTAATCGATTACGTCGATGGGTCGCCCCAGCCCTAATATAATAATATTTTTATATAATAAAATTTCAAAGTGGAGAACAGGAAATCTTCCACTACTTTTTGCCACCTTCGTGACTTTGTATAACAATGGTAATGTTGATTCCCAAAGCGTTTATCCACAGATCTGTATGGCTGATGCTCAGTTGCACTACATACTTGTCTAATGGCAGCGCAAATATGTAATAAATATGTCCTTAATACCTTTTTTGGGGCTTCGAAGCTTCAGCGAGAATTACCAGCAAATATTCGAGGCTTAGACGGTAAATGGTAAATGGACTTCACTTATGTAGCGCTTTTCAACCTTAATGGTTCCCAAAGTGCTTTTACAGATTAGTCTCATTCACCCATTCACACACATATTCACACACTGATGGGGACATAGCTGCCATGCAAGGTGCTGGCCTCCATCTATCCATTCAACTTGGGGTTCAGTGTCTTGCCCAAGGACACTTGGCTGAGCTGAGATCGAACCGCCAACCCTGGGATCACTGGACGACCCGCTGTACCTCCTGAGCCACAGCTGTAGCTATAGCCATAGCTATGGCGTTTAATTAGTCTCAAAACCCGCGCACATAAAAACCAGGCGCGTGCATGTGATACGAACGCACAGAACAGTATCCGTGAGCAGAAAAGCATCCTTGCGTGGGAGCCTTTCTGCTACGCATGCACAGATGCGGACCC
Organism: Macquaria ambigua; assembly: GCA_008360985.2. Taxonomy (NCBI): domain Eukaryota; kingdom Metazoa; phylum Chordata; class Actinopteri; order Centrarchiformes; family Percichthyidae; genus Macquaria; species Macquaria ambigua. The sequence continues at coordinate 122,258 of VMKM01000623.1, read as the reverse complement.
TCCCTACACACTTGCAACTGCACTCACTCATCAAGCTGACTTTTGAGTCTTTGGAGGCGGGGCTGATGTCTCCCCTCCTTCTCTGCGCAGCTTTCGATTCGATTACCATGGCAACGGCAGAAGCCTCGAAGCATTCGGGTCAGCCCTATTCACGTGTTGTTCACACGTTGTTCACGTGTCTTTAAAATGGTAAAACCATCAAGTCTTTCTCTCTGTTAGGCTAACACTGTTCAAGCAGAGCTGCCTATCAGACACAGATGATTTTGGTGCTGTAGTGTAGCCAAAAATAAAATTTAATCGATCCGGTGAAGAGGTGCGATGCTTGGTCACAATGTATTCGTTTCATTTACAGAAAATGACTACTGTGAGCAATCTTTCCTTAATGGAGGATAGACATATCCTCCTGGCAGTAGGTGCAGTGAATAACATGAGGACAGATAACTTAAAACATACCAAAAACATTCAGACACAGCAAGCCCTGATACCAGTCCTCTTGTCACATATTGTGGAATATTATATGACCAAAAGGCCAAACAGTGCCTTAAAGCTGTGCACTGTACTCTTGAGTGGGTTTTGAGGAGCCTGCCTTTTATCGTATCTTCTCTAAATCATCTACCATTATCTTAGCTTGTGAAATGGAGGTTGTACGCATGTGTGTGTGTATGTTGGAGGTGGGGGCTGCTGCACTTAGCTGCAGACTAACAGCAGACTAACAACTGCTAATTAGCCTGGCCTATAATGATCCATAATAATCAAGCAGAAAGAGCTGCAGTATTCAGTGATGTGCCACTGATGGTCTATCATTTAGCTTAGCTAGAGATGGATGGAGGGAACGATAAAAAGGCAGGAAGCCATTCATGATCGGTGAAAGCCAGTGATCTCTCCCTCCCCAGAGACTTGCCATTACAGCACCCTTTATCCCCTGGAGGTTGTCCTCCCACCACCAACCCTCCAAGGCCCTGTTGTGTTAGCTCTGTTCTTATGCATCACACTGCAAGCCTGATTGTGGAGTGCACTTACCTTATAGACCAGACAAATGAGTAGTGTTCCCATAGGCAGTTAACAGTTAACTAGGCTTATTGCAGCTACCAGATGTGGAATCAGCACTACATGTTGACATGGTTGATAAAATATGAATAAAAAATGACATATAAATACAATGTTTTAGCAGTGAAGCACAAAAAAGACAGTTCTTTTGAAAAATTGTTTTTTACTTTATTTATTTTCACGTAAATGGCAGCCACATGCAGCCAAAAAAATAATGTTCCATAAAACATAGCCTCAAACAGGACTTTGAAAAAGTACAGTTATTAGTACAATTAGAGTATCTTTCAACGTTGAGGTAAATTGTATATTGTAAAAGACATTCACATAAAAACAAAACATAAAAACAGAGGTAGGTTTTAATAAAAAATAAATTCCATTAAACAAATTTCAAACCAGATCTAGGCCTGGAAAAAACAGTTGACAAGAGTGAGTGCTGTGAGACGAAGATGAATTGTCTTCACTACAGCGTAGGAGCTGCAGCTATCCAACTAGCTAAACTCTTGCTTGCAAAAGGATGACTAGACTCGTAGTATGTTTACTGCGGCTCTTTACACCATCTTACACAGACACAGTGAAAACTGTAACAAAGACAGAATACAAACAATCACCATTTTGTTGGCAACGTGTGTTTTTCCCCATGTAAATACATGTAAATAAAACTTTTTAATTACAAATGAATCAAACGCTTTCTCATGTAAATAACATTCTTAACATTATACTGTAAGTACAACTATGAAATTATTTACTTACGACATTGCCTCTGTGTACAGTGTGGATTCAAGTGTATATAGAAAGGCATGTGGACAGATTCAGCTAGCTTTCTCAAATGACTAACAGGAAGTGATCTTTGTGAACTCAGAACAAGACAAACACTTTCAACACCATTCAACATTATGCCTTAAAGGCAACACAATGTCTCTTTTGGTAAGCTCAGAATGTAACGCTATAGTAATGTTAGCAGGCGCTAGCTAGCTAGCTAGTTAGATGTTTGCTAACAAACTTTAGTTTAGTAAAAATAACATTAGCTAACGTTGCCACTACTAGCGACACATATTATTCACGTTTTATTAACCTTTATGACACATAGTGCTCATTCCAGATGGGGAGCTGTGAAAAGCATAGTTAACTGTTAATAAGTGCATAATAAAATATTTATTAACATTAATAAAGCATTGTCCTGGCTTTAGATCTGGTAGCTGCAGAAGTGCATGCTAATAAATTAATGTTTTTTTTTTTAACCTTAATAAAGCAACAAAACAATCTTAGTAAAGGTTTAACAATGACAGAATAGGTAAGTTAGTAAGACTCAATAAATGAGTTTGTAATGCTATTAACAATTATAAGAAACTCATAAGGCTTTTATCAACGTTCTTAAGCAGTCTATAAATTGTCAGTAAGTTTCTTATAAGTGCTTATAAATGTCTTATAATCTAGCAATAAACGTGTTTATGATGCTATTATTAACACTTACATAGTCTTTTTAATACATAATAATGTTAATAAGCATCTTATAAGGGCCTTATTACCTATTAACTATAAATACAAAAAGAATGCAGATGAGTGTTAATGAGGTCGGCATACCTTGAATATAATTCACATTTCACTGTTTTTTACACATAATTCTAGAGCCACAGAAACATTAGTCCACCTTGCATATGTGCTTTAATTAGTGAAACACAGAGCCAAACAGAAAAGGGAAATGTGGTACGTTTGTACAATGCACACACACATCCAGACACACCAAAAATAGCTACCTTATTAAATCATTTAGTTTCATTTCCACTCTCTGAGTACTCTTTCGAAAAGTAAGAGGTGCACTGCTTCCAGTACAGCTGAACTTGTTCCAGGAATGTTCTTACAAGGTACAAATACACATCAGTGAACTGTCACAAAATCAGATTTTCTGTGTTAAAATAGGAACGTAGAGTACATGTGCATTTCCTATCTGGTCCATTCTCAGCTTAACTTTCAGTTATTATCAAACTTCCTTCAGTGTTAGAGCTTTTATTCTCAGAAAACTGAGTCCATGGAGTCCATGGTCAGTTAGGTTTAAACATCTTAATAACACTAGCAGCGTTGCTAGGAAGCTTTGGAGAGTGCCTTTGGGGGTGTGTGGGACTGAATAGACATGGGGATAGAGGAGAGCCAGTAAAAACTACTCCTGTAAATCCATGACAGCATTTTAAAGAGGTATATGACATTGTTTGCAAAACTTTATATACATGTGAGCATGCAAAAGACAGAGCAGGCGGGAATGCACTAAATGTCTGCCTAAATAAAACTCTGTTTCAAGGCATGCCATTGGTCATAGGTAGTAATTTAAACTCTACCAGAGCCAGAGGAATCCACTGGGACTCACGAGGCCTGTTCTGACCTCCACACCGCAAGTCACTGGCCATGTACTTTTACTTCTAATCCAGCTGGCAATAAGAAGTCATGCTGACTGTTAGCAGATTTCTTTCCGTACTGCATGTCATAAAACCTGAGCTGTCTTGCCAAAAGGATCCTTATGAGTTTGTAGTAGAAACGCTAGGAGAGATTTGAATAATGCAAAGTGCATTTTGAGACTGTCTTTGCTCCTTTTTGTTCAGATGCTAATTGTAGGCTTTATTATACTTAATATTCCCCTGTCAACGACATATCAAAAAGGATCTATTTGCCTTAATTTTTCATTTAGCATGTCTCAGTATGCAGTAATGGTGTTTAAAAGCTTTAGCTGTCAGTATTTGCAGGTGAGACATGTCTAAACCAGCAAGTTTCCATGTTTATAGCCTGTGCTGGAATGCAGTGAACTATGTGTGAAATAGAGAAAAACATGTGAGACAAGTAAGGGCAAAGGGCAGGTCGAAGAGTGGGGGGGGGGGCTTGTATGGCCTCCAAACAAACTCAACTGAGCCTAGCCTTCAGATAGCTATTAGAATTCAGCATCATACTAGTTTTGAAATATGATTTCATTAGAAGTGTCAGAGCAAAGGTCGCACCACAGTCTCTGCTGTTGTAGCTCTATTACTCCACAGGTAGTGAAACAGAGATGTGCTAATACCATGTAGGACCCTGCAAAATGATCTCTGCAAAATGAGTAAAGATAGGAACAAATATAATTCTGGTTCCAAGACTGAATCTTCACACTTAGAAAAATATCTTCAGCTATAGTGGATTTAGTATTCAGAAACATCTGAGGCTCCATCATTTGTGTACAAACATGCATGCATTTTTGTACTTCAACAAAATCTGTGATTAGCCTGACTGGGTTTTGAAGCTCTGTGTGTTGTTACTGGGACAGGTTTCATGACAGTGGTTTCACAGATCCCACCCAGAAAAAGTTTAAAGGAAAAGTCCACCAAAAAAGTTATTCCTATGTTATTTCCAAAAACATTACTTTTTTTTCAAACCACAAATATGTGACAGCATGTGAATTTCTATCCTTGTCCTAAATACAAAGGGTGTGATCTGTGATGTTCTCTTTACTTTGAATTTAATATATATGTTTTATGTTGATGAGAGAACCAAAATGAGCACAACCCTAGTGGTAACAATCGTGTAGTATAAAATATGCACATCATTGTGGGTACTGTTTGTGTCTGAAGGCAGATTGTATTATTGATTGTAAAACAATGATTCCTGGGTGTAGTCTGCAAGAATGCTGAGTAGACTAACAGGCTGCTCTTTATTGTGCCCATTTACCGGAGGCTCTGTGTTGCTGGTAAATGATACAAGGGATATTTGTGTTGATCAGTTTTGCTGGACAATGTATTGGCAAAGATACGGAGAGCTTACATGGCCTTAACATCATTATTTTTCATAGTTACATACTGATTTCCTCACAAAAGGTGTAACTATGTTGGTAATGTACAAAATCGTGGTTAAAAGGAAAAGCTTTTGTAAACTGTGAATTTGTTGCAGTGAGACAAACTAGCCTTCAGAGAAACAATGTCCAAACAGTGTCCAAATGGACCTTCTGGTATATCATGTAAGGCATTATAACAAATCATGGTTGGTAATGTGAGACTACGTAGGAAGTATACATTGACACTTAAGTCCAGACTACCAATGTAAATGTATTCCCTTTAGCTTCACCTCAGATTGATACAGATGGTGCTGCTGGCAGATATTGACGTACTGATGTACGTATGGCCTCTTGATTGCTGTTTATGCTGGCAAAAAATGATCTGTTAAGTGCCAGAAACCCAATCTATTACTGGCATTGACCCTAACAGCTTGGCTGCAGGCCTCCAGAGGTGTCGTTTTACCCTAGGGTGAGGGACCCTGCAGATGGTACAGGACTGTCCTCTATAAGTGCTGACATGGTATCCATCATTTACCTCTGACAGTTATCCCAAATCCCTCAAGTGTTAACCCAGCATCCCTCAGAAGGAAACCTGTGAGCATCTTGAGAGAAAAGAAAGATAATCCAAAATGAAAAATAGGATTACAGATCTGTGTAAAATATTAATTTTAGCTGTTAAATTCAGATTTATTTTGCAATCATCATGACAGCCAAGATTGAAGATGTTTTCATTCCATACTCTGGCTGTTTGACCTTAGTAAGAATAATTCATCTCAACCTCTCTTTCAGAGCATTTTATCAATATGCCACACTCATGTTGCAGTAGTAGGGATGGATTTGAATTATCAAAAGTAGTTCAAAGTAGAATGCTAAAAGGAGGATTTATTTGGAGGAGGGGAAGGTCTCCATTCAGAGTTAGCCTTACATTTGCCAGAAAAGCTCAAATTAAAATGTAAACTGCAGGATCAAAACAATTGACACAGTGCTAATGCGCTTGAACCTGGCCTTAATCTGATCAATGGATCATGCTTGAGCAAATTACCATCTGCTCACTTACATTTCCTGGCCCTGGCACATTGGCTTGGTTTCAATTACATCTCACAAAATAAGATCACAGCTTTCATTTGTATTTTTGGCGAGGAGGGCTGCATGGCTCCATCTTCACCAGGTGAGGACCATTATGTGTGACAGGAGAAAGTGCAAGCCGCCTATTTTCCCCACTTTGTTGATGGTAGGGTCGAGGGCTCAGACCAGTGAAGCTGAATTGTTCTCTCCTCTTCCCCACTATGCTCTCCCGCTACAATTTGCTGTATAGTCATTATTTATGTTTTCTACTCTGCTGTGCAGTAGTACACCGCAACCCTAACATCACAGATTCAAGTAGATTTAGACCTTTTATCTCCTTCTATGAAGCACCAACATCTTTTACTTGTTTGAAGTTTCTTTTTTGCCATCATCTCTCCTGCTCTACTTCATTTCATAAATTGAACCAAAGTGTGGTAGAAAATGTAGCCTTGCTATATAAATCCTTAATATTCCACATGTTTCAAGAAGCCTTTTATTCCTTACATCTTAAGACAGTGCTACAACTGCAGATAATAGAGTCATGGTCATTTAGTGAATGGTTTCATCCAAAGTGCCCCATTGTACCATACGTGCACACAGTGCATTCTTTCAGTGGGTACCTAGTTGGAATTAAACCCCTTTCCCTGGCAGATGTTGTGTGTACTCTCAGTGTATGATGCTGGGATAAACTGTGTCCACATCCTAACATACAGTACAAGCCTAGGTTTAAAGAAACCTGTCTTTTGGCTAGGTCTATTTGGGCCTTATGGATTTAAAGCATAGAACATGACACTGGGTATGGCTGAGATAGCGATTTAAGGCACCAGTCTTCCTTGTTGATATGCTGACATGTTGGAAATACATTGATGCTGTTGGCTCCAAAAGCAGTGAAAAGGAGCAAGATAGAGAACTTGGTTCTTGGAAATGTATAGCTTGACTTAAAGGTTGGGTAGGCAGTATTGTTATGGAGTCATTGGTCAACAAATATGGGTCTATTTTTATGCAACTGGCCACAGGGACTAAAGTTAGAATATCTCTGCCTTTGTTGCACAGATTTTGACCATTTAAAAAATAAATCAACTTCAGTCCCCCAACTTCATTGCAATAGTAAATCACTGCACTTTAAAGATGCATAGTGTAGCCAGGCATTGTATTTTATGTGTTGTTGCTCTATACAACAGCAGTGCCTTTACTCTGGCAACATATCTGGCAACAGACATTGTGTGGGTGAAGTATAAACATTTCCTCCTCCCGGTGTATGCTGATGACACACACACAGTCAACAGACAGCAAGATCACTGCTTTCCCTTCAGTCAAGCTGCCATTTTTAGCCAACCTACAGTCTGACTTTCTGTCTGCCTTTGATCACTTCCATGGCAGAAACCCTTTTGATGACTCATGCAGATAGGCACTCTACACAGGCAAAAACAATATCTCTAAGGCTCACTCACGCGTTCGTACACATGTTGTTTGGTGGGTCATGTGGGGTGGGATGATATGTGATAAGTAATTTGCCAATTTAGTTTATGTGCATAGTGGTATTTTGTTCAGATTTAAGGTGTCTGCATATCTTCCCTCTACTGTGACATTCTGTATATTGTACTGTATATATGTACTGTATATTCTTTGGACTTTGTGTTGATTAAGTTTGAGCTTCTGTAGGTGCTGATCTTTGTCTCCTCAGCCATGGTGGCATTACTGCTGCTCATGCCAATACGAGTCTTCCTTTTATTTATTCCATACATTAAACAACTCTTTCTTGCTGAGGATTTTTCCCCCAGGAAAAGCCTAAGGTACCTGCAGCTGTTTGTTAAACCTGCAATAACTGATTTTTTGGGCCACTTGGGGGCAGTGGAAACAAGTTGTGAACACAACATTGACATATCATCACCTTGTAAGTTGATATGGTGAACTTGTTAGCAAACAGTTGCCATATTTGTTGGCAATTTCCACATCCACCAGTTACAGAGCAACATGATCATTAATCTGGAGTTGTGTTTGTGTCCACCTGATGAATGTAAGTCAAATATTCTCTCTCTTTTAGCTCTGTTTGTGGTCCATACCAACTCCTGAGGGAAATATCTGTTTCTTTAGCTGCTAAATGCTCCACTGTGTTCACCAGCTAGTCGTCAACCGTGTCTGTCAGCTGTTTGGTTTTTGAGGTTTTGAGGTTTTGAGCAGGTAGTGTACAGCGGGTTTTTGGAGCTTTTTCTCTGAAAACAGCTGCCTGCTGCGGCCAAAAATGACGCTATGAGAGCGGTGAGAGTGAAATTCACCATAAAGCTCTCTAAAACTGCAGATTCCACTGATAAGTCTCTGTAGGTTCATCACTACCAGAGACACCTATCATATTGTCACTTGATACATTGTTATTATAGAAATATCAATTATAGCCACTTTAAGAACAGCGAGGAAACCCTTTCATGAACTGAATATATGAATATGCTGAACTTTTTACATGAAAGTGTCACAGATCAGAACTTCAGAAATTGTGTCTGCTTTGAACATTGGGATTTGGATCATGTAAAGCTACATAACAGCTATAACAGACCATTACTAATTCATCCAGACCATTGATAGTGTGTATCTAGGCTTCATATGCTCAACTGGAAAACTAAAACCATGCGGACATTTTGCACTGTAGCAGATATTTTTCACACTTCTTCCCCTGGACATATAGGGCCACTGTAATTTTACACCATCCAGCACAAACACAGCATTCTTATAAATTGCACTTCTCTCTGACAAGGGAGCTGTCCACCCATCACAGCCATCACACCAATGTCAAGCTTTTCCCATTGTGCTTCAGAGTAGAGACAAGTGGACTTGTTGTTATGCTGATGAATGTTAATCAACTCCTCGCCTGAACGAGCGCTTACCCTCTAACACTGCAGATATCGGGGCAACAGCAGACATGCAACACAGCATTCTGACGGGTTGATAAATGAGGCTGACTGTGTATATGTAATGTGCAGTTGCCTTTGTTCTTCTTCCAGAAAAGGGCGTGTGAAGGCGCGTGGGTAAATATACACGGCTAAACACACATACCTGTGAATGCACAGACACAATACACACATTTGTCTGTTTTTCCTTTTTTTCCCTCATCTTTGTCTTTCTCATTACATTGGTATTAGATGTTTACTACATGTCCATAGATATAACAAGGCAACATAGAGGAAACATATGGATGCAGATATCTATTATAAGTGACTGTATGTTATGTAACTTCTGTGTTCTATGTTGAGTGTGTGCTGCTGTTGTCTTGGCCAGGATACTGAGGTATCCCAAAAGAGAATACAACAGCAGTGCCTTTACTCAGGACACATGTTAACACTAGGTGGGAAGGGGGTCTGAGGCCTGTCAAGGGGAAGTCTGTGGTACATATCTGGCAACAGACATTGTGTGGGTGAAGTATAAACATTTGAGCTGATGACACAAACACAGTCAAGAGACAGCAGGATCACTGCTTTTTTAATCTTAGTAAAGCTTTTTGGGGGGTAAAAAAAAAGGTAAAGGTAAAAAAATGATCAGGGGTCTGGTAGCTCCTTGAGGTCAAGTCACTTCAACATCTTTTTGCATCTTGCAACATTAACAGCAGTTGTATTAAGTGTAAGCGAGGCATCTTAAGGTAGTTTGTATCTTCACTCATGGCCTTTGATGTTGACTGAGCTGCATCACACTTCCACACATAGACACACACACACTTGACAAAGAACCAAATAAGTTTGTCCCAAAGCTGCAACACTTCACACTTGCTATGCAAGGGAAGAAGCTGAGTCTTGTTATGTTTGCTCGCAGCATTGACAGTGATGAGGGATGTATCTGCCAGTTTACTGATGCTTCATATTGTCACTATGTATGGTTAAATCCACTCCCTGGGCTCTTGTGGTTTTTTTTTCCAGGAGGGAGGTGGTGGGGGGAGGAAGTGCAATCACAGTTCCAGTATGATTTGGAGGCTGTGCTTGACACGGAAGAATCATATTTCACTGGGACATCTGCAAACTGGCATGGTTTGGGCTATCCAGGCATCACTATTGCTATTATTGTACTGGAGGCATTGTGGGAAATTTTAATTGCTTAAACTGAATCAAAAAGAAACTCACATTGAAGCATCATAAAGAGGTATTTCTATTTTGTTATGCACATAATACACCTGCATACAAATGCATATAAGCTCAAAAACATGCAGTCAGTCAAAATACTGTACAACAAAAACATCTTTGTTTTTCATTATGGAATACTGTCATTTAAAATCCACAGTTTTTATTTTTGCTTTTCCAGTCTACATCTCCTTTACAGTTTCATCACACAGAGCGCTCTGAGGAGATGTGAATGGAAAAAATCCCAGTTGGACCCATTTAGACTGATTGAAATGTGCAAAAAGTTCATGAAAACAGTGTCAATTTAGATGCTTATGTAGTGATGAAGGCTGTATGGGGAGACCCCAGAAAGGCCTGTTTTTATCTCCCCTGCAACACATTGTTCAGCTGGTGGATAATCGTGAGATAAGAGCAATTGTGTTAGAGCTGCCAGAGCAAACAAACCATGCCTTCAGGACAGAGAGGCTTGCAGGTTTTTGTTTGTGAAAGGCGTTTACCAAGCATGGCAGGAAAAAAAGGGGGGCTGTTAAAAATCCTAAGTAGCTTTGCAGCCAAACTGAGAGGAAACTCTACCAAAGTGTCCACATTAGACCAAGAGATAGCAAACCCATCAGAATGTCTGCGCAGTGGAAAAGAATGCAACCACTCCAATACACTTTTTGGGAGAGGTGAGATGAGGAGAATAGTGAACAAGACTAGGTCTAGTATATGGCTGGACCGTGTATGGTCAGTGTGTTAAATTGTGGCCAAATTGTTACAGGGATAGTCAGTGGTAGTGTCTGTGAATTCCTGGATATTAAATGTCCATCCACAATTTTCTGTAGTGGTCCCAGTAATATTTGTTCTTAAAGTGTAGTAAAGTAGAATATCATATGACATGGTTAAGCTAGAATGCTGGAATGGACGCTAACCTCAGTCTCAGTTGTCTGTAGGTCCTCTGTGGCCGTGGATGAATCTTGTTCTTTACTTTTGGAAGTTTGGTGAATGTGCTGGATGTGCTGCCTCTGCTGTGAAGGTAATCCGCTCCACGTAAACCACAGGAGATTAGTCCAAAAAAATCGGCTCTATGGTTTTTGTTTTAATCAGTGGAATTTCCATGTATGAAATGTCTGGGCTAATCCTGCTGCCTACAGCTGGAAACAGGGCGGCGCCATGTTCAATCTCACCTCCGGTTCACGCAATACTCACACGCCTAGTCAATTTGACAGAACAATAGCCAGTGGGGAAACTCCAATACTCGACCGATCACTCAGTCAGGGACAGACTTAACTTCACCACTCAGTGACAGACTTTTGCATTTATAGGGCTGGTCCCGTTTTGCTGCAGTCCAGCCAAAAAAATGACAAAAGCAAGTGGGCAAGTGCATTGCAGTGAAGTAAACGAAAGACAGCACACTGTCTATAACCACACTCCCACTGTCTCCAGTAACAGTGAGATCTCATAAAATGATTCCTGCAAAATCATTAATCAATGGTACACAGATTGACAGTATATTTGTTGTAGTCATCATCAGCCAGTAACACCACTCCTGCATAATTAGCTGCTGTAATCTAATTAAACTATTGCTTGAGGAATTTGACACTTTATAATGGAGTTTCTGAAGTGAAAAAGATTCAGTCAGTTGTGAGTTAGCATTACAGGATGCATCTCAGTATCTAAACCTTTTGCCTCTTTTAGACTGCAGTACACATACCAGTAGGTCAAAACCCATCATTTGAAACAGGATGAGGTAGGCCACACACAATTCTTCTCTGCTTTCTCATCTCTGCTATTTTCAGCTCTTAATCAGGAAGGCTAATGTGCTGTTACTTTCTTCCCATCTGTGTGAACAGTGCTCTGCTTAGCGCAACTCCTGGCTACCTTACAAAGACTGCTCTTTTGTTGATCCAACACCACAGATACTGGATGACTTATGGGTTGAACCTGGAGAGATCAAGTAGACAAACATATACTGTAGTCTTTCCTCTTAGATATTAGTAACATTGATGTCTGAGGGTAAAAGTAATACAAACGAGCAATGACCCTGAAAAGGATTAAACATGCAGAAAAAATGAAATGAGTAAATTTAATACAAAGCATGTTAAAAACTACAGTGAGGTTTGGTACAGATTTATTGTGGTGTTGCAGCTACATAAAACCTATTGGTAAGTGTTTCTAATGAGAACATGTGAAAGGCAGCATGGTCACATCAGGCTAATAAGAGCTGGCAGAAAGGCCTGGCTGCACTGTTTGCTTTGGATTCTTAGGTAACCATTTTTGTTGCCACTGTTTGTCCACCATGCATACCATTCTGCAGCCCTGACAAGGGCCATTGTAGCAGAAACACCTTGGATTTAATGTTATTACTGGGTCTATCCAAGGATCTACTCCTGGCTTTGTGTGTACGAGGCACCATAGCAGACTGGAACAAATGTAGAGTGTTAATTTTCTGATAGAATAATCTCTAGGTTTATGCATGGTTTGTCAGATACATTTTATCAGTTATTTACTTACTACAGTACAATGGCCTTTGATTTAACTCAGCTACACAACAACTAAAAAGCAAACAGGCTTTTGGGGAGGCTGGGATTTGCTCATAAGGAAACGCAACACTTCAGAGCTCCGGCCAACTATATTCAGACACACATTTAGACAAACGTCTTTATCTTGCCTTAGAGGTGCTCCAAGTTGGCTAATGCCTCTCACCAACAATATTTACTAGTTATACTATTTGGCAATAAAAATGTCTTTCTATGCATGCTCTGTAGCCATTACATTTTTGACAATTTTAACACCACTTTAGCTTTCTATTTTCTGTGATTGTATAAATTTGAAATCCAGTGACAAGACAGGGAAACAAACCAAATTGTCTCATACCTTGTATGAAAAAAGTTCTCTTTTTTTTGGTACCACTTTATTCTTTGCACTCTGAAGTTTTCAGGCACACAGATTCTTATAATTGGCCATCCAGCTCGAATTCGCCGAGACATTTTGTTTACTTCTCCATTACTGTTGTTATGTGTTCAAAGATGATAAATTTAGCTGACTCTTTGAGCTGAATTCCCGTGTGACTTGTGTCTTGCATTACCAGAGAAAACAACCAGCTTTTTTCATAGTCTTCTTCATTAAACCGTAACTAGTGTTACTCATTGTATACATGGTTGCTTTAATTTGAAAGCAGATTTGTACGTGACTTCCTTGGAAAAAAATAAATAAATGAAGCTTTGTGTTATTGGAAGATCACACAATTGATATATATTTTTAGATGTCAAGACAATGCTGAATGGTCTCTGCTTGGGAATAAACAGAACCACAAGTCAACACAGTCAAGTCAAGTCATGAGATTACTTATTATATATAATCAGTAATCTCTGATAATAAGAAGGGAAGAATATAGTACAATTTGACAAAATCTTGCATAATAAGGAAGGCCATATGCTCACTTTCACATAAAGGCTGACAGATTTCAAATAGCGTAATTGGTGAATGTGTGATGTAATCCCTGATTACTGGAGTAATCTGTGTTGAAGGTACACACAAACTCAGATGGGGATACAGTAATATATCAACAAAAATGTCATTCTTCACAGCTGAGCAGGACCAACAATGGCGTTACAAGCAATATTGTGAGAGAAAATAGATTTCTCTGTTTCATTATCATTGCTTTTTTTCACTTTAGGTGTCAAACCCAATTCACTAAATAAATTGTCTTCAAGGAAAAGAAAAGCGTGTAAGGCAGCATGAAGTTCAGCACATTCAATAATGAGATGGTACTGTTGGTGAAAAACATTTACTGATCAGAGCTGTGCATGTGTTTTCCTTAGAAACATTATGATTTGCTATTTGTGGTTTCTTCTAATATTTTGTTTGATTACTGTCCACAGTAACAACTTGGAATGAAAACTGATACTTGTGTTGTTGCATTCCAACTGTAGTAGATTTAATATCAGTAAAAGTTAGCTCAGAGCTGAGGAAGTATGAAAAGATGAGCATGAGGCTTGGCTTGAGCTAAAGCAGCCACTTTTACAGTTAGCAGTTAGCAGCTGCACTTGTGCATTTTCTGGCCTCATCGCTCTGGAATGACCAGGATCTGAACCGCTTCTTGTTCTGCCTGTTTAGCTAAAAGCTCAAAGAGAAAGAGTTGGAGCGTGAAGACCTTAGTGTCCCTCCATTCTGCTCTGACCTGTATCCATCCATCTTCTCTCCACTCCCTTTCTCCCTCCTCCCACGTTGCACATGACTGGGCTGTGCCGCCATAGCAACTAATCCACCTCGGTGCTCCCTCACTTTTGTGGACAGAGCACACACAGCAGACACAAAGAGCAGTGAGCTTGACCTGCTGAGCCCGACCTGTCGCACCTCTGCCACTGAACTTAATGGGAGGCATGCCTGAAATGCGGTATCACGACATTTGGAGTTACATCATAGTGTGGTGTAGCTTTATTCACTTTGTTTACACCCATCCATTTCTAGACATTTATACTTGGGAGGAGCTGCCCAGTTTAACCACAGTCTCCTTCAGGGTGTCTGAAAACTCTGAGATCATAGGGAGCCATATATTTAGTTGTACTCTTCTGTTTTCCCTGCCCTTACCACTGATCAACGGCTGCAGATCAAGTGATCTAAGACATCCTCGTCAGATAAAAGTGTGAATCCCACAAGCACTTTTATTTATTTTTTCTACTCTCTACTTTATACCCTCGACTGGAACAGTTGGGGTTTGATGTGCACAAGCACACCATAGCAGCATTCGAGGTAGGGGAGAGCACGGCCCAGACTGAATCAAGCAGTCAAGATCGTTGCTCCCTTCAGTAGTATATATACAGTATATTATTAATATTATTAACAGTCTGTTGCCTTTTGTGTTGCAGTGCGGGGTACAGAAAGTGTGACTGCCTTGTATGGAGAAACCATTGTTATACCATGCAACGGTGGCGCTCCAGCACCAGAGGATCTGATGTTCATCAAGTGGAAATACGTAAGTAGATACTTACTCTCAATATATGAAGTGCTTTAGGTTTACTGAATGCACACTTTCCCAAGACATTCAATGACATGGAATAAGGGAAAAAAAAGGACCGTCTGGAGTGATTCGGCTTATCATTGGTGTATGTGACTACACGTTGTCACATCAATTTTTACACTATTTTTTCCTGGAAGAAATAGGAAGACTAAAGATTTCTGCACATTTTCAAATGACAGATTCTGCATTTGCAATCTTCTGCTTTTATAATATAACCACCCAATGGGACGGAAAGAACCAAATATGTACATTACATACACCTGTATTTTCATAGTTTTAGTCAGAATCATTGAAATATGAAATATATAAAAAAAAAAGTAAATACAATTTTTAAAAAAGATATCACAGAAGCAAAGTCAATAAATACATGAATAAATGAAATTCAGAAAAAAATGCAAGAATACACATATCATTGGAATTCATACATATGACAAACAAATAAAAGCACAGAGGAGGAATGGCAAAAAAAGACTGGGCAAATCTGTCATAAATAGCAGGGTCACCCATTGTCACAAATATTATTATTTTATTTTTATTTTTTGTGGCAAGGGAGCTTTCTGAGGAGAACAAATGACCAGAGTTTCATTATTACATTCTGTGTATGCCATGATAACTAAGTGAAGTAAATAAGATAAGAGCCAGTGTCCCTGACAGTTTTTCTCGTCATCCAGCCTTCAACATCCTTTATAGACTGGAGGGGATGACATCTTTACTGAAACCTTTGTTCTAAAGTAGAAGCAATGTTTTTAGTTTTGTGGTTATGTAACAAAGAGGTGTTTGTCAAATGAGAAATTTCAGTACTAAAAGGATTTACAAAGGATTTCACTTGAATGTTCAGTGCCATTAGTGAGATTTTGAAGATTATATTCCAGGTCAATAAGATTTCCATTGTAGGACATAATGGTGTTGGTACTCTTAAAATTAAAAATGGCAGGTTTGGTGTCTTTTGGCAAATTCTGCAATATAGCAATCTTATTTATGAGATCACCCCAACATCAGACTCAGCCGCTATAATAATTATAAATATATATAATAAATATTTTTTTGCAGTTTCTCAGGTGCCAGCTTCTCACATGGGAGGATTTGCTGCATCTCTTTGTCATATATCATTGTAAACTGAATATCGTTTAGTTCTGGGCTTTTGGTCACCTTGGCAGTTGTGATTGCCATTTTTTAATTATTTTTTGACATTTCATAAACCAAAATATTAATTCATTCATCAAAAAAAGAATCTGCAGATTAAGTGATAATGAAAATAATCATTATTTGCAGCCCTAAAGGTATTCTCTGTGTTAATCCAGTTGTGTTTAAATGCTGTTGTGGTGCAGTCTTAAACCAGTTCTTTTGAATTCAGAGGACATTCGAGTAGTATCTTGTTTTTGATCATGTAGAAATTAAATGCAAAATCTGCAGTTGAGTGAAAGTGTAGAGGTGTGTCTTTGATTCTTCATTTGCCTCCAGCATCTTCTTAATTTCCTGTCTAGTTCCCGTCCCTCTTACAGGTGCAGGTTCTGAAGAAGTGCTAGAGATCCTCATGTAACTTCAATGAGAAATTTCAAGAGATGACTTTAACAGAGGTTTAAAAGCTTGTGTCCTCAAAAACATTTAGAAAAAGCTTGATTTATTTGTCATATAATTGTAATCCAAGATGTCAGGTAAATATGGATCCTCATAATCCCTAGTGTAATTAGTCAGTATCAACGAGAAACATTATGATCTGTCATGCTGAATCTACTAATATTGCAAGAGATAGTGTGACTTGGCAGTGTGTACCTAATCAACATTTGTTTTTCATGGTGTTACAATTTTGAATGATCTCACAGTTAAATATTCTTTTGCGGTTTGTTGAATGCTATGTTTAATACTGTATCCCAGATTGTTACATTTTTGTACATCTCTATTTAAGTGAACTGTAATTATGATTGAGGAATGAGGAACTGTGATGTACAGATTTACAAAATCACTGAACCTTTCTGTCACACTTAAGGAAAAAGACGATGGCACTGCTGGTGATCTGTTGATCAAACAGGCCGGTAAGCAGGCCATAGTTCAGGCCACAGACAGTTATGCCCAGCGGGTCAGCATCGATGACAAGTTCAGCCTGCTCATCACTCAGGCCTCACTCAAAGACCAAAAGACCTTCACCTGCATGGTTGTGTCAGGCGAAGACCTCCTGGAGTTCCCCGTCCCTGTCGTTGTTTACAGTAAGCTCAATATTGACACAAAACACTAAAACTATGTTCATCCTTACAACTTAATTGTTGAATTTATCTTAAATGATCTTTGCAAACCCAAGCATGGAATAGGACAGGAAGAGGCTAGCCCAATAGGCCTTAGAGAGAGTATTAGGTTGTAGTTAACAGGGGGCAAGTTGAAATTATGTCCGACAGCTTGAATATTAACAATGCAATAAGTTTGCAGCTAAGCATTTGCAGTACATGAACTGTGCTGTGTATTTGCCAGTTGCTGAATGTTGTCAGTGAAATATTTGTGTGTTTGTTGTCACTGTACCCCTAGGTTATGTAGACAAGTTTAGAACTTAATGACAGTTTGAAGAAAAGAAGGAAATCTGAAGAACTTAATGCAAATTCCCCCCAAGCCACACGTTTGTGATTCCAAAACCTGATTCTCTCCTTTTGTGTTTGCAGAGAAACCGTCGTCAGTTCAGATTATCGACAAGTCTGAAGTACTGCAGAAGGACAAACCAGTAACGGTAAGAAATACAACAGCCTTTACATTTTAGTGTTCTGTACGGTGGAAGTGTGAATTCTGCACACGTAAATGTGCGTAGGCTGAAGTTATCATTTCTATCATAACTGACTATTGTTGGTACATGGTGAATACCGCTCCGCACGTGACATGAAAACCAGTTGAAAGAATTACATGAGTTGCCGCTGTGGTCCCTGGGTGTGGCACACAGGAAGCAGACATGTTGGATAATTGACACAGTCCAAGCAACCTCAGGCATCAGAGGAAGTCAAGAAGAGAGGAAAAAGAAGTCAAAAAGAAGATTTTGCACTTTTGTATTTGTTTTAATCTTAACAGTTTGCATTTACATGATATTATTGGTGGTTATTTTTTAAAGCATGCCAGTTGATTAATTTCTTATTTCCAGATAGATACTGGTTTTCATTTATTCCAGCATGGTACTGCATAAAAATCTACATCAAGCTTAAACTCTATTGAAAGAGGAAACACATTGCAGTGAACCACTAGTCACCTTTCTATTTTGGTTAAAGTTATGTTACTGTCACATGGTGCTGTATCTGGTGCATTCAAGGACACTCTGACATTTGAGATTTGATAGATACTAAACTGTGAGAATCAACCAAATTCACACTGTCCTTTTCACAACATCCATGTTTGCAGACTGTTTGTCTCAGGGTTTGATTTTTGGACATCATAGCTCATTAATGCAGTGTTTTCAAGTCGACTGTCAGACTGTCAGTTATTGGACTTTGAAGCATTTGTGAATACACCACCAAGGCGAGTTTTGAAAATGGTCTTTGTAATGGTGGAGAGTTGTTCACTATAATGGATTGTCTGTTGAAGGATCTGCACCTTGGTTTTCATACTGTACTGAAATGAAGTTCAATTCAATTCAGTTCAATTCAGTTTTATTTATATAGCGCCATATCATAACAAGGTTATCTCAGGGCACTTTTTCATATAGAGCAGGTCTAGACCGACTCTTTATGTGGAGTGGAGCCAGTTGCTACCTGGAAGGTGAGGAATCAATCTGAAAACATATGGTCAAATCAAGTTTATTTATATGTATAACCTGTTTAAAAACAACCAGAGTTGAAGTGAATGGCACAACAATAGCATGGTGTGCTTTGGTAAATGGTTCAGCAGTAATGTTAATACACTATTTTTATTTATTAGGATAAAACATGTACAGCCACCAGTATGGACTTTAAGTAGATGCTACTTGATGAGAAAAAGATATGACAGGAATGGAGGATGTTTGGTGTCACCATGGCCCATCTGGTAACCATGTTGGATGTCCTCAGGTCTTGGGCACCTCTTGGCTGTAGACAGTTAATTGTAAATGTAAGATGTGTCTCTTTCAGCAGAGGTAAACAGACATATATTTTATTATTATTAAAATGTTATTTTCTGCATTGTGTGAATGTAAATATAGACATCAGTTGGTTTTCTTAATTATTTTGCTGGCTAATTAGCTGTTTAACAAAGAGCAGTTAATGTGACCTACTTTATCATTTTTTTTGTCATGTTCCTGAGCAGACTTTCACCCACATCATGATGTGTTTCAGGCGCCTCTTTTTTCTGGCCCAGTTATGATACATTAGTGCTTACGCAGTTAATTTTCCAATGGAGCTCCATGAGTGTGCCAGTTGTAGTTGATAGGAGATTTGTGATTCAGCTGCATTGAAAGTAATGCTGTCGTGAAAATGGACTGTACTCAGTATCACAATGTCTTGTATGGTTGCTATTAGAATACTTTTATCTGAGAACACTGACATGAAAACCACAACAAATGTCAGAATGTGACAGCATGTGCACAAATGAGTATCTGTATCTATCGGAAAAAAGAGAAAACTTTTGAAAAGCTGTGGGCAGCACATTCACAGCGGTCATCTGCCTCCTCTCTCTAGCAAGCAATGCACATTTCTTCCACCACATGCAGCATACACACATTTATTATGGATCAAGTGAGTACCGCTGCCTGTATTGGTATTCCCACCTAAAAATTCAGGTGCTATTGTACAGCTTTGAGCATTTTGTAGGGAGGAGAGAGAGGCAGGGAGAGATGTAGGGAATATGAGTTGGAAAGGGAAAAAAAAGGTTTGATGGAGAGAATGGATGCTTCATACTCAAGTGGAATTCCAAATTAGAGGAACATGTCATGTTGAGTGGTGAAGAATGCAGCAAGCCTGAACTGCCTCAGCCGTGGAATAGCAGAGGTTGCATTTTCATTTGCTCATTTTTCATGAAGAAATTAAGTGAGCCATACTGCTGAATTCAACTGTTAATGCCAGATGCTTCATAAATGAGAAAGCACATACAGTACCAATGTTTGTTCTTGAAAATCAGTATCAGGCTGGTAATACCTGCAGTTTCTCAAGGACAAAGTGATCTAGATTGTGACAGTGAAAGTACAGTTAGCTGACATCAAAGTCACACATGATACCAGTTTGGGGATGACATAGACAGTAACTCGAACTAGACTCAGTTTTGCTCTTCATATGCAGGATAAGGTTTACCCTAGAGCTGAAGTGAATAGTCAGTTAATTAGTCACATAACAGAAAGTGAATCCATTACAATTTTGATAATCAGGTAACCGTTCAGGTCATTTTCAGGTATCCAATCATGTGCTGCTTCTTAAATGCAAAGGTTTACATATCATTGTAAATTGAATACCTTTGGATTTTTGGACTATTAAAACAGAACAAATAAGCAATTTAAAGACATGACACATTATTTTTGGAAACGTTCTGAATAAGTGGCAACACTTTAACCCCGTCTATTCAGCATTTATAAGCAGTATATAAAGATTTAATAAATGGTTTATAACACACTATAATGTAGTTTATACAGATATTAGAATATTTTAAAATGTCAACAATTATAACTGTGCCTATGAAGACATATTTTATATTATTACAACTGTAACTTTTAGTATATTGTCATTCATTATCTCCACAGCCTCCACAGGAGCAGTTTTAATTGTGGACAAATACATTTAAACTTATATCTGCTTACAACTACATTATAGTTATAAACTATTTATTAAATGTTCATATACTGCTTGTAAATGCTAAATCAGCGGTTTAAAGTATCACCGCATAGGTTAATTAATCAGTTAACTGAAAAAAATACCTTAGTCAATAATGAAAATATCCGTTAGCTGTGACCCTATATCGATAGGAATCTGACATGAAGACATAGTAAACATTATGCCAAGTGATATTTAGGATATTTCAAGCAAGATGTTTGAGGATCACCAACCTGCTGTGTTATTGTTTTTTATCATAAAAGGGTGTGTGTGTGTGTGTGTCTTCTTATGTAATTTGTGGTGGCTTTCTACTTGTTCAGTGAACAGATAGATTCTCCTTTGTAGTGCTTGAGCCAAGCTAATTGACTGAAAGTGACAGAACGACTGTGAGCATACGTTTGTGAATAATGTTATTTTTTTGTAAAAAATAAAGAAAAATTAAAAATTCTTCTACAAAGCTGAAAAGCCTTGAACTGAAAAAAGCAAATGCCAAAGCCATATTATTATTCTGTTATTCAGCATGGTGATATATTACTGGTATGCTTTAATTAACTGTTACTTCTTGCTATGATTTTCATTTGTACTGTTTACTCAAAGCTCATCCAGGAATCAACTGACTGTAAGGCTGTAACCACTGCCAGTCAGTATGTTTATCTAAAGTGACATATCATACCCGGCAATAAACAATTTAATAAATATATTTATTACAGTACTATGTTAGGTTTACACCATGTGAAAACATAATTTCCAAGCATAGAACATGGGAATTCTACCATTTGTGTGACATGACAGCAGTCCTATTGATTTCTTCTTGCCTTTTTTCTTGATTATCATCAGAACTGGCCAAATCTGGTAAGATAAAGAACTGAATCATCTGTTCTGATGAAAAGATATGCCTTTAGCTTGGTTATTTGCTCCTCCTGGTTCAGGAGTCCTGGGTTCCTGGAGCTTGGATGCTCCCACTTCTTATTTGGCAGTTTGGACCTTTGACCAGCAGGTAATATGGATGGGAGCCCCTTAACAAACAATTCGGTTAATTGAAGATGAATATAACAAATAAATTATTTTGAATGAAATGTATTAATAAATGAATTGAGTGGTTATGTCATTAACAATGTGAATGATGACCATATGAATACTGAAATGACCAGAAGTGACTTTTGTTAGCAGTTTAGCATGCTATACCCACATGTGCTCCCTATGCTAACATAATTCAGCCACAGAGGCCTGGGCTACAGAACTAAGCAACACAACTAGGACTACAGATCTATTGTGCTGGCAGGATGGAAGAAATAGTAGAACTGCAGAAACTATAATATGCTTGGCCAGTGTGCAACCTGGGGTTGGCAGTGTGACATGGCTGTTTTTATATAAATCTGCATATCTCCAATATGCAGTTTACACAAGTGTGGTGTGGAAACCTGAAACCTTCAGCACACATCCCCCGAGAAGGGACTTTCAGTGAAGTAGGAGACATCTTGTGTCCAGTAGTTAAACCTTTCAACATTGTATATTTAATATGCAAATTCATACATTCTGGATTTTTCAATGAGGGAGAAGGACTAGATTACATTTTTAAAGAATTTTTAATGTGGTCATTTAACTTTTTGTGGAAAAACCATATCAGATGAGTGTTTCTACTACTGTATGACTATTGTATTTCCTGACAGATAACTCAGACATACTTGTGGTGAGTCACGTTCACTCAGAGGTTCAGGCAGTAGTACAGGATATGAAACCAGGCAGTTTGGGAAAAGGAATGTTCATATGACTCACTCTTTATCTGGTTCACACACAGCATACGTATCTCTGCTGCCGTTGCTGACCTTCAATCCTGAAAATGTAATGAGGCAGGGAGACGGCGCGTTTATGAACACAAGAACTAGTTCATTCCTGAATTAGATAGTTG
Source organism: Macquaria ambigua (assembly GCA_008360985.2). Classification (NCBI taxonomy): domain Eukaryota; kingdom Metazoa; phylum Chordata; class Actinopteri; order Centrarchiformes; family Percichthyidae; genus Macquaria; species Macquaria ambigua. The sequence continues at coordinate 99,607 of VMKM01000623.1, read as the reverse complement.
TTTGTCTTTTCTGGTCTGTGTCCAACATTCTCCTGTTAATGTTGGAAAGCAGACATTACACCATACAACTCTAGGACAGAGAAATTAGGGCTTCACTGAAAAGGCTTTAGAGCGAAGCTGCTAATGGCAGGTATTTTGTGCAGATTTTTTGTGCAATGTTTCCTACACAACTGTTCATTACAGGGTGAAATCTCCTCTGAAATAATATTTACACTACCATCCACATTAAAAACACAGGATAATGTTATATTGGTGAAAATTGGTCAAAATCGATTCAGGTGAAGGGCATAAACAAACAGTTTCATATTGTTCATTTAATAAATATCTAACTTCATCACTTCCATACTGACAGTGGATACTGATGAAACCAGATTAAATCAAATACGTATCTGTCAAATTAGAACAGTCTTGTGAGTTAGACTTTGTTTTATTGTTCTCTGTTTTATATTTTATTGTTTTGTTCCTTTTCTGTTTTGTTCAGCTGGGAACATGTGTTGCAGCAGGTGCAAACCCCGCAGCAACGATCACATGGAAAAAGAATGGAAAGCCCTTGGTAGCAGATGGGAAAGGTAACGCATCAAATGTTTGCTGACACACCCAGAAACTATCCAACAGTCACACCGCACAAGATGCTGTCATAGAGAGATCCCCCTGGGGGCCTGCAAGTGTTTTTGTACAGTGACAGGAGAGTTAAAATGAAACCTCTCATAGTGTATGGTATTTACCCGAGAACAGAAATACATCATTCACTGAGGTTTACTTGCCACTGAATGATGCAGTAATATGATACTGCATCATTCACTTTTCTGACTTTTCACAGACTTTTCTGTGATTATTAACTTCCCATCATCTGGACTGTTTTGATACAATAAAACCAACTCCTCTGGTTTTGCAGCTAAACTGTTTGCAATACTGTTTAACCTGTGGCTTGATGCTACATGTGCAGCACTATGTTGTGTACTTGTGTTTGTGTGTGTTACCGGTATTTTGCTTACTCAAACTACAAACCTGTTAGCCACTCTGTCTGCAAGCATACCTCTTCCTGGCATCTGATTGGATCTTTTATTTCTGCAATGTGATTGACACTTTTATTCTTGCCACATGATTGGCTCTTTTATACCTAGCTTCTGATTGGCTCTTTCATTCCTGGCTTCTGATTGGCTCTTTCCCCTCTCCTGCTATATGGGTGGTTTAATTATATCAAACATTTGTCAAACATTTGTTATATTTATATTGTGGGAAATTATATCGTGATAATTATCGTTATCATTTTATCTCCCAGCCCTATATCTACCGCTTACTATTTATCCTACATATTATCCACTGTACATATGCACATTACTCTGCACTTTACTGCTTTTTGCACTTCTGGTTAGATGCTAAACTGCATTTCGTTGTCTCAGTACTTTGACAATAAAGTTGAATCTAATTATCTGCCTGTCCATCCGTTCCTCTGCAGCTGTTGTGATCACCCCCAGCATGAAACTGGATCCAGCCACAGGCCTATCCTCCACCTCCTCCACCCTCCAGTATGCAGCCACCAAGGAAGATGTTGGTGCAGTCTTTGCCTGTGTGTCCACACATAAGCTGGCCAATCAGGAGACTGTCCTGGAACCCTTTCCCATTCACTGTGAGTGGAATACAGCACCGCCATCAGGCTCCATAATTGCATTACACCTTCGTTCTTCCTGCCAACATTCACTAGGTTGTCAAGAATATTGAGTGGTAGTGGTCTAACGTTAGTGAGTTACACCTCCAACAAGTAGTTTTGATAATTTAGTTTAGTTGGTGGTTTACTAATTTGATTGTTTAATGATTTGACACTAGGGGGATATTTATTAAGGATTTGAAGTTCTTTTTAAGGCGCTAAACAGTCAATTCGCTTTTGTCCTGCACCAAGGTTTTGTGCATTTAAAATGGAAGAAAAGCAGCACAGCTGAAAAGTGCATGTTTGGTCTCATGCAATATGTAGGTATTCCTGTTCAGAGGTGCAAAATATGGGAAAAGGGAAGGGAATGAAGATCTATACAAATAGCCCATGCGCCTGATTTATCACCACTGACCACTCCAGCAGAGGGAACTGTGTCTGAAATTTAATGTCTGAGCAGTGTAAAATCTGCAGCACTGTTTTATCAGTCAAACACACACACATACAAAAATGCAAATTAAAAGATTTATTTATTTATTTCTAGTTATTAAGTAGGCCTGTTATATTATGTTTTGAAAGATCTTAACAGCCAACAAGTTTTACCAAAAATCTCTACACACATTTTTCATAACTCATTCAATCACTGACAGCATCAGGCTATATAACTGATATTTCCTCACCTAGACATACAGCCCTTCTCTTGTGGGATGAATGAACGCTTGCAGTTCCAAAAGTGTTTGTTCAACCAATATTCCAAGTTCAGCAGTTTAAGCTGTAGAGTGGCTACATAATTAAAAGTTTATAGAAATGTAAAATATTTTGAGATTTGTAGAAAACGTCATTGCAGTCTCCAAAATCAAGTTGTGTTCATGAACATTTGCATGTTTTTGAGCAAGTGAAGACTTACTAGCTGACTCACTGTCACCACTCAACCAGAGCAACAACTAAATGTCTAAAATGTGAAATGCATCCAGACAGACTTGCCCAGAAATTATTCACACACCAAATACACCATGATCAAGATAAGAATAGCACTCCTCAAGCTTCTTTCTGATTAATGGTGTTAAAGGCTGAGTTGAGTTAGTTAAATTGATACTGGACTGACTCTCAATACTGGACTGATTGCCTGACAATAGCAGCTCCCCTAGTTCAGATGTGGTAACTGTGCTGAGTGGTGACTTTCCAGTTTAAATGTTGCAAAATGCTCTGATTAACTCTAACAATAATTTTATAGAGAGGGAAGCCAATCAGGAGCAATTTTAGCTAATGCAGTTAGTATGAAACTGCCTTGGAACAGTAGGAACTTTTGAAATACTTTTATTTAATTTACTTAATATTTGATCATATACTGTATGTGTCTAATGAAAGGGACATTTAAGCTCTGAAAAAAAATAAATAAATAAATAAAAAAACTACCCCCACGCTTTTCTGCCCTCTAATCCAGAATCAACTTACTGTTGTATTCACAAACAATAAATGTAGAGGACTCCTTGCTTGATGGTAGCTAATGACAACATACAGTATACATATTTACTTATGTTACAAGGACATCCAAACCTCAGATGTTACAAGGACACTGCAAGACATGTAGGTACAATGATGTTGCTGTGTGGTGTCAGACAGCAGGACATTCTGTCTTGTTTTAATGTGTAGAGGTCTGGCTTATCTTATCATGAGCTGAATTTGCTGTATACTTTATAGGATAAATGCATTAAAGAAGAATATAGTGCTGTATAGAAATTGGACATAACTCCTAGGGAAGAAAAGTGCCACGCTTTGGTGTGTGAATGGCAGTCCTTTCTATTCACCACATGTGAAACAGTTGCAGCCTGTCCTAGCTTGAGATAGTTGTTGATTGAGTACATGGAGGTGTGTAGGATTGAACAACTTGTTGTGGGAGGCGGTTTATCACAAAGCCCTGGAAACTGCACATAATGGCGACGCAGTGAACAATGTGCTTGCTGAGCTTTCTGCTGAGGTTGGCTAAAGGATTTTTCAGGATTTGAGGGTTTGGGGAAATCCCAACAGGGAATTACAGTCAGTGCACTCTTTGTGTTCCTGATCACATCCCTGAACTTTGAAGAGCAGATGGAGTGGGAGGCTTGGATCAATAAATGAAAGCGGGGAACTTGGGAGGCCTCTGCAGTAGCAAGTTTATGGGGGAATTTCCAATTTGTAAGCTACGGAGGCGACTTTTTTCCAGTTTATTCCTGTGTAAGGAGGGTGGTCTACATGCTTGGCTGATCAAAGAATGATAGGGTCACCTTTTGAAATCCAAGGGTTATTTGATTGTTTTATGTACAGTGTGTTGCTTGATGGTTGACTTGATCCAGTGTGAAGGTGATTTATTTGTCAATGGAAAGTGTCTGTGAAGATTTGATACTCACCCTTTCTTTTTACCATGTCTTATATTCCCTTATTTTACTCCCTCTGGACCTCTCAGATCCATCAGAGAAGGTTAATCTCCAAATTATGCCCAAGGGGCCCATCGTAGAAGGAGATAACGTGACGTTGAAGTGTCACGCTGACGGCAACCCTCCACCCAGCTCCTTCTTCTTCTACATCAAGGTCAGTCAGAGCCCAAACTTCAACCTCAAGCAGCATACTGCTGTCTGCTCTGAAAATATAGTTGATCATTCAGCCATTGCTTCACCATCCAGACTGTGAAAGCCACTCATTACCACTTACCACTAATTTGAATTTCCTTTTTGGAAATTGCCAAAGTGGAATAAATATTATTCAAAAGGCAAAAAAGTCATATAAGTATTATCAGTCTGACTTTATATGAGATTATTTAACTTGTGGTTCACAGGGGTTGAGCTGCACCTTAAAAAAACTGTCCTTTGTTAATTTTCTTCTCCGGTGCGGAAGTCAGGGAAAAAGTTACAATGCAGCAAGGAAGGACTCGCACACAGAGAACAAAAAAGAGATTCAGACTGGAGTCTGGATTTTAAATATTTCTATTTGATACATTAGCAAGTACAGACAGTGAAAAAAAGAAACAAATATGCAAGAGTGCAAATGTGCAAACGTTTCAGTCCATGTTGGACTTTTGTCAGTGAAAAACAATGCATGCATGATGAGTAGCCCTATATATCGGTTACTCTGCAGGTCCACCTAGTCAATGATCTAGGGCTTGAGAGTATTTAATTTCAAATAATTAAATGGACTTCTACATTGCATTACTCTTTTAAGACATTGCTCCTGTCTTCATCCTTCCTTCTTTCTTCCTTTCTTTCTCATTTCCTGTTATTATATCAGAATGACAGAAGCTAATAGTACCTCTGTTCCCTCTCTCCTCCTCCTCCTCTTTTCTCTCCACCAGGGCCAGAAAATGCTGGAGAAAAATTCGGACACCTACACTTTGACTGCCATCAGCAGAGAGGCTACGGGTGAATACAAATGCTCCCTGGCTGACAACGAGAAAATGGAGGCCTCCCAAAGCATCGTTGTTAGCTGTGAGTACTCATGACATATGCAGAGCCTTAGCACACTGTACCACAACAAGCAGGGAAATCCTGCTGTAGCACAGACAAAAACCTCCAACTATTGTCCTCGCTTTGCCTTTGCCTCGAGCCAGCAAACAGATGCTCCCCCAAAACTCCCCCACGCTCTTTCTACCTCAATTGAAAATTCTTAACTTCCTATACATAACAAGCCTCTTCTATTCACTGTAAATAAAGTCATGGGAGCAGAGTAATTCAAACTTTCAGAGCCCAGCCTGGCAGGGAGGCAGAGCGTGGAGTGCCAGGCAGGGAGGAGGAGAACTAATTAGAAAATTCTGACATCAAGTGAGCAAAAGTGACAATGTGTTTGGGTGGGCAAGGAGCTCAGGCAACTGATAAGCAGTTTTTCCCTCCTACCATCCACTAGTACTCCCTTCTTCTCAGGTGTATGTTTCCTAGCCTTCAATTCAAATTCATTCATTATAATAAAAAATAAGTCTGACACATTTTCCCTCCTCTATGTCCCATATCGCAGCTTCAGTGCATTTCACACATCTTAAACAAAGAAGTGATTTGTCAGCTCCCAACTTTTAAATTGAGTTTGTGACTGAGGAAAGAAAAACAATAGCTCTCTAAATTGAAAATTGTTTAAGATATATTTGTGACTGGTGTTTGTGTGTGTCTTGAGGGAATGCGCCCTCGTAGAAAAGGAAAGTTGCTGTTACTCCGGCTAGCTGGCTGGCAGTAATGTAAATGTCCTTTGACAGCTAGCAGCTAAACACCTCTTTGTATGATGTGATTTTTTTCCCCCTTCTCCCGCCAAAACTAGATGATGAACTGCCCCCAACAACAATACACATATATTCTGGGGTATAAAATCAGCTTCATCTACATTCACAGAAAGAAGAAAAGCAAGTTTACTTAAACCACCCTGGATGTGTGATGTATTATTGTGGTGCATTATGTTTTCCAGGCACACAATGCTCTATATTTATTATGGGAAATAAGCAGGAAACAATAATGTTGGATAAGATTAACTTGGATGTATTAACCAAATGAGACACCATTACTGACATTTCCTGTAGAACTTAGTTGCTGCTGATTAGCTTTTTCACACATGCACTTGGTGTGGGATTCATTTGCGTTTTTATCAAACACTGCAGAATAATCAAGGGACAGAAATAAAAGCAGTTTGTCCCATTGCAGTATTTTAAGAGTCATGATCACAAATTTACTTGTATGATGAAATGTGTAAATGTCTTGGAATCATTAGATTTATTTATTTATAGCTTTTATAATGATATGCCATTGTGGCTAGGTCTCCTATGAAAAAGAGATTTTTAAACTGAAGGGACTTTCTGATCATAGTTAAATACTTATTTACTTGTACAAGTATACACTTAATTCACAGGACTGATGTGAATGGTATATTTCAGTGGGGAGCTCATATCTGCCACCATAACCTGGATGCACCACAATTTCATGTTCATGTTATATCAAATTTAAAGATGTTCTGGGGAAAACATGTCAACATCCTACTGGTAATTGGGTTTACCAATAGGCTATATGGGATTGTGACATTTGAGCGGAACTGTGTTAAACAAACTGAAAAAGCAGCATACTAATGCTAGTAATTTTCTGTATTTTTATTATTGTCAAATTCCGTGAAAAGACCAAAACCAACAATGTGTTATTCTGTCTTTCAGTACTTTCTGATTTCCCTACTCTGTCTGTGGCTCTCAGCTCCAAGCCCATTGGTTCCTACTGAAGATGTAAATCTTTAAAAAGGGCTCACAATTACATAGTTTCATGTTTTTTTTTTTTTAAATAGCTCAGTCATTTCCTAAAACAGCTGGACACTGTAATTTTAGCAAACTCAAACAGGAGGAAATAGTTTTTGAGACTATTTTCAGCAGCGGATTAATCCACATTTGGTGCTCTAGTGAGTATTTGGGGCAGCAGTATATTGGGACTGAGTCAAAATAAACTACAGTGTGTGTGTTCATGGTAATGAAGAAACATGTCAGCAAGTGCAAAGGTGTGGCTCATTTATGTGTTTTAAATGGTTTATTGAATAACAATGGAGCTCTGTGGCACACAGGAATAAGATATATCAGGCTTTGATAGACATACAAAAATTGTTAGTAGAATTAATTATTTGTTGGTTTGGGTGTGCACATGGGATTTCTTGACAAAAAGAAAAAAAAAACATCCCCATCTGTAGCAGCATCTGTCATCTCACAAGCCTTACTCACAGTTCAATGCTCTACTCAACAAGCATTGAATCTTCGAGTCTTGTTTATTTTAAACTATACTTAAACAATGTCAAAGGACAATTGACCTATATTATATAAGCAAATACTAAATAAATGTTGTCAGATCTATTTGGTTTTTGTTAATCAATGGTTTGTTTGCAGATGTATTTAAAAGAAACCATTGTGCTCCTCAGAAAGTAGACATAAAAGCTGAATCATCCTTTTTCTGTCTTGTTTTCTCAGACCTGGACCTGAGTCTGAGTCCCACTGGGAAGACTGTGAGGACAGTAGGGGACACCTTGGCTGTGAAGATGGAGAAGAACGCCTCTGGTGACGCTAAAGTGTCATGGACAAAAGTAATGGTGCTGGGGTTGGGTCGTTGATCAGAAAGAAGTGGCATTGAAATATAGCAGGAAATTAAAGAGTTTGCAAGAACAGGAGGATTCTTCTAAATGCCTTTTTACATTCTCTTCATAGAAGGGATGGTAGATTTAGTGTTCTTAAAGGGAAACTATTATTCAAACGGCAAATCTACAACCAAAAGTAGAAGTCCTAGTAAGATATAGCTGATATATTGGGTCAATTTAGTCTAGTATCAAACATTAGAAAAAGTAAGATAAGGTGATACGTGAGTCTTGGTCATACACACATAATGGTTGGTCACATAATGGTTGCTGTATTTCCACATTGAGCCTGGAAATGAACATTCCTGTGACCCTGAACAGGAGAAGTGGGTATAGAAAGTAGATGGATGGATGAAACGGACATTTTGCATTCATACATTTATAGGATGTCCTTGGTAGTGCCGGCTGTGACAGCAGCTGGAAAAGTGAAAATGACTCTGGATGTGTCTTACACTTGCATTTAAATTAGAGTTACAGGTACACTTTGCTTTAGAAAAGACAGACTGACATTGTGTTTCTGGTTTTCAGAATGGAAGGGCAGTGAAGCTGCCAGAGTTTAGCGAGTTGACCTATGCTGATGGGGGAGTCTACAAATGTGAGGTTTTCATGGCCAGCCTCACACGACATCAGAGCTTTGAACTGGTTGTAGAAGGTGAGTAACTGTGTGTGTGTCATAGTCAACTCCTCTGTTGGCTGAAACAGAGAGAGATTTGGTTGTACAATCTTTTTTTCTTTGAAGACCTGGCAGGGTGGAAGTTCATTTTTTTTAAGTGTCAAAGCCAGATTATATAACAATGTACACTGACTGAACAAAATGTTAAGAATATAGTATATAACACCCACTTTGAGACACCTTGTATACTGTGTCTCCACTGTCTAGTGCATCTCTCTTTCATGACTGAAGCGCATTCAATAGTTGAAATCCATAAGGGCACCTGGATTCAACCTGAACTAAACAGTAACAATATGATGTGTGTGCATCAGGAAAGCCTGTGATCACCAGCCTAACCAAACACCGTGCTGATGATGCCAAACACAAAGTTCTGACCTGCGAGGCTGAGGGAGTACCAGAACCCAGCTTCCAATGGAGCGTCAACAGCACAAACGTAAGTGTCAAAGCATGAGTGAGTAAATGTGTTTGTTTAGTATCTTTAGTGGAGAAAAAGAAGCTGCAGCAAAATGAAGCAAGATAACATCAAACAGTGCAGTGTGGTGTGTTCTTTGAGGATCCTGTCAGACTTCACGTTGCTCTTGCAATTAAAGTAAAGAGAGCTCCTACTGAGGTTTTCACTCTTTTCTACCACCGCTCGCTCCATTATGACATCCATCTGTGCAGTGTTGTTGTATTGAGGTCGTATGCATAGGGCAGAATTGTTTTAGCAGCCATTGTGTATTGAAACTTGTGAACTATCCCACTGACAGGCAACTGTTGGAGCCATAATGCATAAGTGGCAGTTGAGTGAGGATAATATCTGCTCTTAAAGCTACTTGATTGTCCTGTTAAGGCAAACATTTGATAAAGCATGGTAATGGCCTCACAATACATAGCAGGGATAATAGTTTGCATTAGCAATGAATGCTGTAAGTAGTTGCATATGGTTGCTGTCCTGTGAAAACCATATATCTCCTAATGGTCAACTTCTCATGTTGTAAGAAAAACAACCCAGTTTTCAGCTGTGTCACAATGCATTTTCAGATAATCCAGTTGGTTTTAAAATGTTTTTTATGCTATGAAATAGGAACTTTTTCTTAACCCATAAAGGCACATTTAATCATTGAGTTTAAACATTCAAAATCACCAAATTTGGAGATACATGGTTTTTACTAGAGACAGTATACTGTACATATCATGCTAGATTTTTACAAAATTCTAGATTTGATCAAAGATGATGGTGCAGTGTCATGAATGAATGTTTTAAAGAGGCCCTGGCCTGGATTTTGAGAGATCAATGGAAATGCAAACAATGTTGCACATTACAGTGCAACAGGAGCATGCTCCTTTCAACCTCTCTTTCCACGCTGTGTGGGTGAAGTTCAGCCTCAGTGCAGAACATGATTCACTCTAATAAATAATGTACTTATCAAGATGATCTGTGATGAACTACTCCAGGCCTCATCATGAGCAGGTAATGCTCTAACGAGGCAACATTTCTCTGTTGGATTCAGGTTTGTTGGCACAGATGAGGATGTTTTGTGTTTACTTCTGCATTCAGAATGAGTTTGCAGTTTGCCTTTTACTGTCAGAATTCCCCGGCGTATCGAGTTCAGCTCCTCTGTCTGATGTCGACATTTGCAGTATTTTCCTCCCATTATCTGTCTTCCCACCATCTCACCGTTCCTCACCTGTCAAGCAATATACTAAAAATCCTCTAGAATGGAAAAGTTGATAATGTGTGCGCAACTCAAGAGGCTGCTACATGTGAGAGAATCTTTCCCCAAATATTGCCTCTCATTCCTGTGAGTGTTTTTCACTGTGCCTCCAGGAGGAGAGCTCCTACATCAATGGCAAGGCCATCCATAAAATCACTGTGGTCCCCAAGGTGAACCTGACTGTCACCTGCAGCGTCAGCAACAAGCTGGGAGAAGATGTCATGACCATCAATGTTTCCTCTGGTAAGTTAACATTTGGTTGGTTGTATTAGGCAGAACTTAACTCTGGATGCAGCCATTCTCCGTGCATGGCTTTTAATCACAGAAATTTGCTGTATAGTGACAGCTTTTCTCAGCCAATAACCTTGTTGATCGTCTACACATCAGTTTTTCTGCAGCTCAGCTCTGTAGGAAACAAGCAGGCTGCTGGTGACTTGATGATTGTGTTACTGCCAGTGTGACTTCACAGTTAGAGGATATCTTGCCAGCAGCTTTCAGCTGCAGCTTGATTGCTTGAGCCTCATTTTAATGACTGCTCATTGTAACACTGCAATTCTTGCTCTAGAACAAAATAAGTTACATTAAACAGAACAACATCTAAATAGTGAACACCAACTCAAAGTCTTTCTGCAGTTAAGGGCAATTCAAGTTGCTTGGGTGAGAGCTATCTTGTCTTTTATCGTCAACCCATAAGATAAGATAAAACTTTAACGACTGGGTCATTGTACCAACAAAAAGTCCTTGATGGAACCCATTTCAGCAGTAAAATTATGATCAGCAAATATTCGTAAATTTTCAACTCACATCACAGCAGCGTTGTGGTTAAACAGTGGGAATCGGGGCACCACAATGCTGATGTAATAGCTAAAGTATTGATTTCTTTGCTCATCACACTGCTATTCTTTGCAGCTTTGCACCCATGAAGAAAGTCACTCACTGCGGATGTTTTAAGACTCTCCTTCTTTTGTTAAATACAAGACTCTGCTATAATTAGACTACACTATAATAGTGTTATAGTAATAGTGATCAGGTGAAGTGTGGTGCTGGTTGTACCTTAGCCTAAGTCCAAATTTGATTTTGTGCTTTTCCTCATTATAAAGGAGATCAAAGATCAAGGGAAAGTGATCAAAAACCAATTTAGAGGAAAACTATCAACTGTCAAACTGACAAGCAATCAGGATGAATTCATTCTTTTGATGAATGCACACTGACTATAGTACCACACCTTGGCATGTCTGCACTTTGTCCTCAGAAATTATTCAATATAAGCAGGCTTTGGAGGTTTTGGTGGTAAATGATGCAGTATCCTAGGTTTAGTGAAAAGACACCAATCAGTGAGCTGCTGTTACAGACACCACTTGAATGTGGAGAGACTTTAAGTTGTTTTTTCCTTTCTTTGAGAACACTGTATAATTGTCATTTGTTCCATTTCTACGAGTCATTTATTAACAGCAGTTATTTGCTGAATCAAACTGTAGCAGAATGCTACAGCGGTATCCTTTAATTTCATACATGCTGTGCCATTGCTGTTTCTCCTCATTCTTTCTTTTTTTCTGTCTGTGATAATCCTCCTTTCTTTTGTCCCTCCTCCTTCAGTATCTCCTGGGTTTGGCTGGACTTCTTGTTTGTTGGCGTGCTAAACCTGTCTTGTCTTTCTTTCCCTGCAGCCTTGCATATGCTCTGCAAACAGTAAATTGTTGCTTTTAGAATGCATTGTTGCTTCCCTCTTTCTAAGATACAGTTTGCTTGTTGTGAGGCAGAATCAGAAAAACGTTTGATTTCATTTTGTGAGGCTGCACCTGGCCAGGCTTCTCTCTCTTTTGATTAGTGCAGAATTTCATTTGGCTTTGGGGCTTTTAGACAAACAGCATATGTATGTTTTGTTTTATTTTCTAAGTTCTAATTTATTTATGTTTGATTTCAGTTTTTAAGGAGGAAAATGGGAAAAAAGGTAAGATTTTGTTTTCCTTTGCCCTTCCTTTTACTTTCTAGACTTTTTTTTAGAAGATTCTGTTGAAGATTTTCTTCATAAATATCAAACTAGTCTCAATGTAAAACCTGGTATCATGGCAAATGTAACTAAACTGTTATCTTGATGGATTCTTTGATTATGTGCCCAATAAACACCCATCACTCCCTCTCCCTCCTCTCTATGTATAAACTGACCCATATTCATGTGTCTGAACATGCACTCTCATCTCAGCCATTCCATCTTTTTTACTTTTCTTCAGACTGGCTAACTTGTGCAGAGGAGCTCTCTGAGGCTGATTAGAAACATTATCAAGAGTGCCTGGTGATTATTAAAGGACTGTGCATAGTTTTGTTAACATGATGAAAACAGCTGAACAGTAGTTGATGCATTTTCTCGCCTCCCTGACACACTGATATACAGCACCTCTCCTGTTCTATGAAAAGAACACACCAGCCACCATCTCCTCTTCCAAAATATCCAGCTTTGCTGAAGTTTCCTGAAGTATAAACACAACTCAACTTGACACAATAACAAATAGAACAAGTCGCTGAGCTATAAACACAAGACGAAGCAATAAAGTGTTGTGTGATAAAGTGTCAGCCGATGAAACTTAATTGCTTGAATATAAACTAGTGCAAAGAGGCGAGTTTGAAAAGGTGGTGGGACTTTGGCTCTCTGTTGTGTAGCCCATGTTAGCATGGAGCATCACAGTGAATGATGTACCGAGGACACATGTTCTGATCACAGCTAAGTTGAAACAGTCTTTCAGTGAATTCCTTTAGGTGCTCTGTTGTAAAGCTTTTGTGTGAGTTTAGTGTGTGTCCTACAGCTGAAGCAGAGTGCTGCTGTCTGTTTTCAGACTCTCAGGAGGATTCAGAGGACCAGGCCAAGCTCATAGTGGGTGTTGTGGCAGGGCTCCTCATAGCTGCTGCTGTGGTGGGACTCATCTACTGGCTGTACATGAAGAATTCAAGGTATAGAAACACTGGTGTGCACATTTGAATTTTACATTTAAAAAATAAATCCCTGCTCAAATCCTGGTGGTACTGCTCATGCTAGCTGACACTGCATTCCAAACAGAAGGAAACACCAGAATTTGTACTCCTAAGAGTGAATTTGGAATGATAATCAGGAAAGTGGTCAAGGGTTACAACCACAGTCTCTGACAATAGATTGAACAAACTCCCCTGTCTGCTGTAAAATGATCACATACTTTATGTCAAAGAAGTGATAAGCAGCTGAGGATGTACTATCAGGTGGGAGGTTTTCAGAGCACATGGCAGAGGGAGATACAGCAGGTGTGAGTCCAGATGAGAAAGGAGGAGCGTGGCGTGTGCATATTGACGAGATGAGTTTGCAGCCTGCTGTGGAGTGACTGACTGCCATCTGTAGCAGGGTGAGAAGGTTATTCTGTTGCAGAGGTGAATTACACTTTTACAATTCTGTATTCACCACAGACAAGGAAGCTGGAAAACTGGTGAGAAGGAGATGGGAACCTCTGAGGAGAGCAAGAAACTAGAGGAGAACAATCACGCTGTTTAAAGGCTGTACTACATGGGATGAGAGAGGTAAGAACTGCCACTTTTAAATATATACATACAAACAAACATAGGCAGAGTAAGTCTAATTAGTCTAATCTAGTTTTCAGTTCAAGTGCAAATTTGAAATAGTTTCATTTGAATGTCATTATACATGTCAATATGCAAGTTATTAAGTATAATTCCAGTTTATTACAACTTGTGTTTTATTTTAATATGTTTTGTAGGTTTGGCAATCATTCCTATTAGTACTCAGCAAATGAATTGCTGACATCTCATAACGTGATGACATTGTTAGAAGTCAGACAGGCCAACATATACGATCCTTTATAAAAAACAGGTTAGTCAAACTTATCTGGAAGAGAGACCAAAGGTGAATGATAAAATTGTTACCCAAACTGTCCGTTGTGAACATCTATCACACATCCATTACACGCTGACTTCCTGCTTCAGCTTTAACCTCAGACTTTCCTGTGTAATGAGGGGTTATTATTGACATTTCAGGTGCGATCGCTTTCAGTTTTACCTCCAAATGAAGTGATTTAGATCAGTTCCACCAATTATTTTTTTGTATTTAGAAGCCTGAAGAGGTTAAATTAATTATCCACAAGAAAATGTCTAAAAATAAACAAATAAAGTTGCTGAAATAAGCATTTTCTTTCTTTCTTTCTTTCTTTCTTTCTTTCTTATCCCGTTAATCATCTTGCAACCCCTAAGATTTATCCCCCAGGTTGGGAACCACTTGTGTGGATAATCTGGATAAAGATTTGGTTTCAGATCTCTGAATCACCATCCACATCACTGACTTGTTTAGTGATTCAAATCAGTCTGGTGTTGTGCTCATTGATGGCAGTTTCTGTGGTTGGAAGAACAGCCGAGCCAATCAGAGCTTTGTTGGTAGGATTAAGAGTGGGCACATCATCTCCCTGTGCCAGAGACAGAAAAATGGCAACAGAAAAAATGCCACAAAAGAGGGGATGACTTACTGTTAGTTTAAACCTGTCTCATCATCTTACTCCAGGGGCCAGATGCGTAAAACTTTGTGTAGATTTATGACTAAACTGAACACACAAAGACAGAAATATGCATGCACATTCTTTTTGTCAGATTTATAAAGCCATAAGTATGCCTGCTTCTGTTTAATAAATCTCAATCATTGTTGAGCTGTGCACACATGCACAAGCCTCATTTCTGAAAATGGACATAGATGTTCCCTTAACCACCGTTTGCATAGCAACACCTCTCTTACACCTTGTCAGTGATTCTCTGAAATGTTGACCTGATGATGGCACTAGAGGAAAAGTCAGTTCATCCAATACTTTTATGACCAAATGATTGCAAAACTAATGACATTCCCATCAGCCTCAGCTCTACTTTGTGTTTACTGCTAATTAGTAAATGTTAGCATGTTAACACACCTGTTAAACATCAAACATCAGCATGTTAGCATTGTCATTGGGAGCATGTTAGCGCATACATGGTTTTGTGCATATGCATTGTTTATATATGGAGTTTTTATGCCACATCTGACTTTGTTGTACTTGTAGTACTGTCACCATGTTCTCAGATCTCAGCAATTACATTAGTGAGTACAACGTTGTCATATTTGATAGGACTGATAGCCAAAACTAAGGAAATAAGATCTAGGTTGTAATAAACTGGAAATATCTTTTAAGATGAAGTTGAATTTATGTCTGTATGTAGGTGTTTTTCTGTGCATCACATGTTAAAATCTTGCATGATTGAAATGATTGTTAATGACTATATTTCTCTGTATGTCTTTGTGGGGAAGAAGCAGTTGCAGCCTTGCAACATACAAAATATACAGACTCCCAGTTGGCTGCTGATGCACTCCATCAGGCTCCACATAAGCAGCAATCAAGAGTAATTTTCCACCAAGTCCTGCTCACAGCCTGCTGTCCCACCTCACTGTTGTGAAGTCTGCACTGAGGCTGCCTCATGTTACTGTGTCATTTTGTTTTCTGTGTTCCCGGTGAATGCTCCCCTGTTATGTTTTGTTTGAGCAATTCCGTGAGGCATGGTGGGTTTTTTTGCCACTTAGTTTTTCCTTTAGGATTTTTTGTTTGTTTGTTTCTTCTTCTTCTTGACTTTCTTCAAAGAATGTAAATTCCTTGTACACATTTTAAGGCCTGTATTAATTATGTGTGTGCCCTGGCTGAGCATGCCATTATTATTATTTTATTTTTATTTTTTTTGTGTCTGCATGTCTGAAAAAGCCTTTGTTTGGCTATGCTCAGAGAAAAAGACACTTCACTGCTGTATAACCCTACTGAAACTGTCCTCAAACTTTTCAGAAGATAACCTCAACATATCTTAATCTCCTGACTTGTGAAACACTGGCAAATGGATTGTCTGAATATCTAGTTAATGGATGCCCACATGGATGATGTGGAGAGTCCTAGTTATAACCATGGTAATAAATAAGGAACTGGATGTTCTGTGAATGATTGCTATACATGCAGTTTATTGTAACTGTGACCCCAAAAAACAAACTTACTGTGTTTTAAATTGCATTTGTGTAGATGTAAATCAGCAAATGGAGCATTATGACACATTCAACCACTAATTT
The DNA here is from genome assembly GCA_008360985.2 of Macquaria ambigua. Taxonomy (NCBI): domain Eukaryota; kingdom Metazoa; phylum Chordata; class Actinopteri; order Centrarchiformes; family Percichthyidae; genus Macquaria; species Macquaria ambigua. The sequence continues at coordinate 83,384 of VMKM01000623.1, read as the reverse complement.
ATTTTTTTCCTTTATGTTGCAAATAATTTTATCTGAAAAGGCAAAAAGAAATGAAAAGGCAAGAAGTGCAACAACTTGTAAGAAATACAAAGGTGTGTTCTGCCATAACATTTCTTTTTTAAGTTCATGCTAAAATGAGTTTGTTCATCTGGGATTCAGTTTAATACACTACATTGTTGTCTTCATGTCTTCACCTGTCTGTTCTACAGTTCCTGTATCATCCTCTTAAGGTTGAGACCATGGTTTTAGAGTGGATTTAATATTTTCTGTTTCATGTTTTCTTTTTGGAAGAGCTTTACTGATGCCAGGTCTGAATTCTGTTTTTTGTGTTTTTGATGTATTTATATTCTGTGTGCAACCTTCCTGGATGGTGATGCTGCAGCATGCAAGATAATTCTTTTTAAGCCTGCGTGGAAGGCATCATCATGTGTTGAAAAGGTACTATATGGTAGGAGTTACATGACTTACTATACAGTATCTGCGCTCATTCTCTGCTGTATTATTATTATTATTATTATTATTATTATTATGTTATTATTAGCTCAGTGGTGCGAAGGATAACCCAAATTGAAGGTGGTTGAGATGGGCAGAATAGATGAGGTGCATAAAGACGATGGCTCTCTGGGTTTACATCATTGTGTTCTGGCTCACCCCACAATGCAACACCCCAAAGACCCACCAAAAAGCAAGCGTTGATGAAACAGTTTGAAAGGACTCATAAACCTTGTTAACATTTATAGTTCAGTAAATAGTTATGACACAATTGTTTGTTAAACTTGCTGAATACATTTGCATATTTATGACTCATGTTCTGATAAATAATTTGACGAAAAAAGCATCAACCTTTCCCGTGAATTGTGACTATTGCAAATATTCAGATGTGGCAAAAATCTCCTTGTGGTAATTAAAGGTGGGACACGTGGAACTGCCGTTGTGTAGACCTTTTCAAGAGCTTCAGATGTAGAAAGTGTTGGTTGATCATACAATACTAAATGTTAACTTGGGATGCCAGTTTGTCAAACTGTAGCAAAGACATGACATTCCATTCTCTTACTTTTTTTTTAAACAATGTGTAGACGTTACCAAAGTATCGACTTCCCCACCCAGCATTCTCAAAATTACAACGGTATAATCATATTGTGTGATGGTTGCAGAACTACATGACATGAAAGCAGTAGGTCAACATTTTTAAGCACCTCGCCCATTGTTTTCTCATGCCTTTTGTTCCTTTTCAAATAATCAGGTCAGCAGTGAAACCAAAGAAGGTTTAGGTGAGAAGGCCATAGTAGTGTTGTATATACAGACTTTTGTTTTTGTACTGTTGTTGACAATAAAGTGTACATTTTGAAGAAAGAAAATGTGTGGTGTATGTGGGTTTGTATCATTAAAATGCCCCAATCCATTTTTATATTCACAGACACACAGTAGCATGTAGTTGCTGAGTGTTGCTTTCTGTAATTATGTTTGAGCATTTACTGTAAAAACAAAATATATATTTATTTATTTATTTATTTATTTATTAAGGAGGCAATGAGTCCAGTTTGTACTGTCCTGTAAAGCATGTCGTTGACATGGCAGTGCATGGTTCCAGTGAGTCGGCTCTCATCTTTTTGAATTTTTTTTACAATTACAATACATTTCTATACCGACTTTACTTTTTCAAAACTCTTCACACAGTCAGCACAGCAGAAGTCAATGTGGACTAAACTGTGGATCATTTTTCATTGCTTTCACACAAAATGCATTCAATGACCACGTCTTTCACATTTCATGAACTGTTTTCTCACTCAAACTCAACCACTCAACCACCAAACCTCTGTGTATTTACACTGCATTATACACATACTATTGTCTAAAGTGTTAAATTTACATTCAAAACCTAACTAAAAAGAAGTAAAAATGCAACAACAACATCAACTCTGATGTGGCGTTTCACCATCTCTTCCAGTCTCTTCAGTTTTGGATGTGAGATTAAGTGTTGTGCTGAGCTGCATGTTGGTAAAGAGAACTGAGTGAAGAGTTTTGAAAAAATGTACTTGGTACAGAGAAATGTGAGTTAGCAATTATAAAAAACTGTAACCTCCAACTTGTTTTGGCTGCGACAACCCAGCAATGACATGTAGGGAATAGGTCTCATCATGTTACATTACATGTCTTGGGTCATTCCTGCTTCAATTATCATGCTGATTTCCTGATGCCCCTTAAATCCATGTTTTTAGTTTTTTTTTTCATGGAGTCTCATGCTTACAGTAAGCCCCTGCATCCTACATCCTTACAAGGCATTGTGTAAAAATATAGGTGCAGAAACCCAGCACCCCCAGGAAGCAGTTATTTTGATCAGACATGTTCCCTGGATGATACAGGATGGCTCACTGAGGGAAAAAAATCACTGTCTCCACCTCTTTTTGGCATTTCAAGCCCAACTTACTGTGCAAGACATTTGCATTAGCCAGTTGTGTGATGGAACAAATCCGCCATCTGATGCCTTGAACAAACATGTCCAGAGTGCAGTGAGACACAATCCATTTTAACAGTTGTAGTATGTGAGCTGGTGTTAAGAGAGCGCAGGGAAAGACCATAACAGATTATGTTCCCAGGAAATTCAGCTCAATGGGCATCATACTGGAGGTGTTTGGAGGTGTCATGCTTTTTTAATTTTTTGAATCATCCATTTCATTCCAAAATGAGACATATAGTCTAATTCCACCTATGCCATCACACCATTAAGATACCCCCTAAACCTTAAAGTCTTACTAAATAATGACTGAGATCATGGTTAGAGTATGTAGTATATCAACATATAAAATAAAGTGTATAGGAGCTAGTCATACATGGAAATGAATGTGTTTTTTTCTGGAAACATTAATTTACAGCCCTTACATTTTTGTGGATGTTCAAGAACTTGGTGGCAATGGAAGATTGTTTACAGCTGACACTCACTACACTGCATAAAGGATAAGTCTGATGATATTCTATATTTTTGTATATATCAACACATAATGAAAAGACTAAAACCAACAATGTGTTCAGTCCATCTCACAATACTTTGTAACTTCCCTACTCTGTCTGTGGCTCTCAGCCCCAAGTCTATTGGTTCCTACTGAAGATGTAAATCTTTAAAAAGGGCTCACAATTATCTAGTTTTATTTTTTGAAAAGGTTCAGTAATTTCCTAAATAAGCTGTGGTTTTTAGGAAGCGCTACTCAAACAGAAAGAAATAGTGCATTTGTTGGGGGACTATTTTCAGTGACGGATTAATCCACATTTGGTGCTCTCTTTGGGGCAGCAGGACAGTGTATGTGTGAATGAGTCAAAATAAACTACAGTGTGTGTGTTCATGGTAATGAAGGAACATGTCAGCCAGTGCAACAGTGTGGATCAGTGATGTGTTTTTAATAGTTTTGGACAACAGTGGAGCTCTATGGCACAGAGGAAGAAGATATATCAGGCTTTAGATACACACACAATATTTAGTAGATACATTCATTGTTGGTTTGGCTCTGCACATGGGATTTGTGGACAATAATAAAAATATAGAGTATCACCAGATTTATCCTTTAACGTCAACTCACAATTTACAGATACACACTAACACGTTTTCTGTTATTAAAAGATTACTCTTCCTTACTATCAGTCCACCCAGAGTGCTAACACAGTGGCATGGAGCACCACAGGCATTTTTGGTGTCTGTGTTGTTACTCTATCACTTAATGTGTGAGTTCACCGATCGAAGAATTTCCCATTTTCTATTCAAAGTTCCAGTTAAATTCAGCACACCTTTAAATCTCAAGTGCCATCAGCATCCATCAGTTGTCAAAGAGCTTTCTTCTGATCTGACTTCAGTAGCTTGCGGGCAGAGTGAAGCTCCCTGAAGTCATAATTATAGGTGACACTCTTTTGTTATTTCTGTTGCATTACAGGAACAAATCAAACCTCCTTTGACTCCCTAGAAGCATCTGGCTTAAAGTCATGTGTTTATTTAATACTAGAACAAACTGTCAAGAAACAGCTGTCCCACGGTATCTCAACACAACACACACACAAAACATTAAATAAAACAAAAGAATTGTGACTTTTTATTTACTTATCCATGAAAAGAACATATCAAGAAAAAAGCATTAATAATGTATAAATTAATTGCACATTACTCTATGCTTTACATATTATCACACGTTTTTTGTCACCAGAGCACATTAATACGAAAATGGAATTAGAAAATAAAAACTGCCCTTTGCAACCTAAGGCCACTTACCCCCTTCAGAAGGGAGCCCAATGGAATGGACAATTCTGAGCTCAGAGTCGTTCAAGTGTGAGAAAATAAAAGTGAAAACAGACCAGTGCAAAATTAAGCCTCAAGTTAAAGGGGAATGCCACTGAATTTGTCATAATATAAACAGAATTTGAATGTTGAAATGTAAATGAACTTGGCAGTCCAGAATGTCTGTCTCCCATTATCAGGGGAGCAGATAAAGCTGAATGACTAAGCATATATGTTTATATATGTTTTTGTTCAGCTGACATACTTTTAGGGTTGTGCTGTATGGGATAATAATGTTGTGTGAATTGGTGTCTGCACTGTGTATGATGACAGAGATTAGAGACTGGTTCTCATACTTCGTCCTTGCACACAGTACTGCTCATTATCTCTATGTACTCTAATATTATGTTCTTTATAAACTACAGTGTTCCCCTTTAAAGCGCTGCTGAAAAAAGGAAGGAATGGATGGCAGTGGGGTGGATACATTCTCTTTATGGAAAGATGTGGGTGGTGGGGGGAGGGGGGTCATTTGATGTCTGTTATCTGTTATGACAGATGACTAAAATAATACATATTTTGTCCTCCCATATTGTAGACTTTAAGAGCACATTCACTGAGAGGTATTTTGTCTCCATCACATAGAATAATTCCCATGGTTGACATGCAGCACAGAGAGCCATACTCACTATGTTTACATGCACACAGCAACCTTTTCTTAACCTGATCGCTATGTTGACCTGGTTTTGCCTAGAAGTATATAAATGTCAAATCAGGGCTAAGATAACCTCATAAGATCATATTCTAATCATGAGAAACCTGTTAAGATGCCTGACTTCCAACACACAAAAACCCCACTCAAGTAAAGAAAGTGCTTTCTTTCATGTTTGGTTTCACACTCTCACATTATGAATACATGTAGATGTAAAAGTACAAGAAAAAGAAAGGAAAAAAAAAGAAAGAAACCCAAGTCAGGATGTTCGACTGAACCTTTGCATTTCCATTTTTGCAGCCAGATTGTTCAATTCAATTCAATCTTTGACCAGAAACACTGTTGCGAGGAGCCTCAATCACAGGGGACCTAAATCAATCAACAGTTTAAAGCTCCTCTGTGAAGAAAACTACAATACATCATCTCAAATGAATTTTGAAAGCCTAATAATGGCTGCAGGAAAAATGAGTGTGGAGGTGAAAATGGGTCAATGCTATGCGTTGCTCTGTGTGTGTTTATTCTGCTCGTTCCTGCGTACACTTTGGACTAACTTAGAGCACAAAGGAGAACCATCAGTCTAAACAGACAGAAAGATCTCTCTGACTTACTCTGCTTGTTTGTTCAAAAACAAAAACACACACAGACCCAGATGCTGCACAGTCTCGAGGTGCCTAGCTCAATTTGCTGCATCGACTGTTAACATAATAAAAGTTACTACAGTAATTAGGATGACAAAGTTAGAACCACATCATACTGACACATCACATTGTACTGTCAGATTAGTAGAGTGGAGCGTTTCTTCCTATCTACACTCCAGTCAGTAAGCTGCCTGTCTCTGTTAGCCCAATGTTTCCCAGACAATAAATTCTGACACACAAAAATTGCTTTGCTTACATAATCTAGCTGTAACCAGTTAGAAAGTAGCGAGTTTTTGTGTCTGTTATGGAAGCAAATACTACTAAGGTACTTAAGAGGTCATCAAATTTCAAATTCTACAGGTAGCAATTTTAATGGCAGACTTTAAAGGATAATTTTTTTTTTTTTTTACAGCTGGGGTCTTATTTCTGTAGTTTTGGCCATCATTTCTATCAGTAAGAATAATGTACTCTCTAAATTGCTGAGATCTGGAAACCCGCCAACATCACTAAAAAGAATTTAGAGGGGACAAGAAACTCAAGCGTTCCTATTATAAGACCAGGTTAGACAAACTTATGTGGAAGAGAAAACAAAAAAAGTTTGCCCTCCAAATAAAGTGGTTTAGATGATCTGGATACAACCTGTCTGAACGTCTGACGTTGTAATGGCACTCTGTTCCCCCTTCCAGATCTCAAAAATTACCAGGGTGAGTAGAATGTCATCATAACCAATGGCAACAATCGCCAAAACAATAAAATGGCAATTTGAAAAAAATGGAATTATCTTTTGATTGGTATGAGAGTAAAAGCCAGGTTTTACCATCCCTGTAAACATAGCTCCTGTTTTATGGTAAACTACACCCCTAACAGGTCTGGCACAGATCTGCCGACATCTTGCATACTATTCTAAAAAGAAAAACTAAGAAAACATATATGCATAGGTGAGACATCTTGCAGTCATCAGGGAGAAATGCAGCTGATTCCTGATTCTGAGGTATGGGGGGTTTTCACTTCACCTGTACTACACAGTGAAGGTGCATATGACTTGTCTCATAGTTTGAATGCTCTGCAGTATTCTGTTTGTCTCTACTGTGTTCACACAACTCCACATCAGTAAAAATGCATAATTGCTGCAGACTCTCACTCCAAATTAGATTGAGAGCGATTCCTCAAACATGTGGGGAATGTGGACATTTTCAACATATGATGGCTGTGTAACTGAAGTGGAAACAGGAGGCTGCAGTGTGACGGCTGCAGAGCGTGTCGTCTCTGAGCTCTAACAGACGACATCTGGCTCACTGAAATGCAGGCATGATCATATGGCTTTTGATGTGGAGGAATTAAAAAATGTCCACAAACATTAAACATTTTCCACTGCTTAATCGCTTAAGGGCAAAACTGGGCCTGAGAGGACCTCAGAGTGTACAAAGGTAGAGCTCACTCATGCAGAACAAATACATTCATATGCTTTCTGTCCTCAAGTGAAGAAAGTAATTAAAAAAGGCCCCAGCTGATTAATCCTCTGGTCTAGGAACAGAAACAAAGAGTGAAACTAACCCTCCCACCCTCGTACTGTTTCACTCTTTTTCCCCAAATAAGATACCAAGTCTAACAAGAGGGAGCTCTCATACAGTTTTCTCAGTCTGGGGGAAACATGTGAATCGAATCAATAAGGCATCCTCTGGCTCTGTCTAACTGCTCCCGACTCACCAGACCTTGTTAAAACCTACAAGTCAGCCAGACTCTGGGCAAACAGTGGAGTATCCTCTAATGGGCAACACATGAGGGAAGGAAGAGGAGACAGAGTGAGAAAAGGAGTTAGAGAAGAGAAACGGTGGAGTCTGGCTCCCCCCACTGGTTCTACATAAGAATGACCCTTAACAACTGGCTGAGCATGTAAGCTAAAATGAGCTGGAAATGTCTTGTTCTATTAAAAAGGCCCTTCAGACTAAAGTCTGGAGGGTGGCAGGATGTGAAAGGAACGGTAGCAGCAGTAGCAGGATCAGGGCTTTAAAACAGGCATACAGTCCAAGCCCCTAGACAAACAGGAGCATTTGAAAACCAGAGGCCAGCACCGGCAAAGCTCACTGTAAACAACAACAAGCCTGGTTCTTTTTTCACAGGTTTAAATCATTGACAGACGTTTTTGATTCTCTGTGTTCTGCCATGATTTGGTTTTAGCCACTTTGTTGTGCGTCGTCATCTCTGTTCTGCAACAAAAGGCAAGTCTCCCTTGAAATATATCTTTGTTTCTGTTGATCATTGTTGTTCCAGCAGTCCGAGGCCAAGCAGACTGAAGAAGCCCTTTTTAGTCAGTTCATTCAGAGGCACAGCTTCATTCTTGTGCTCCCCTTTCACTGTCTCTAGGACTAGAGGTTCAGTCTCGGGGCCACTAAGGCAAACTCTCGCAGAATGTTTCGGGCCACGTCCACTTTGTACTGGGCGATCATCAGTGCCCGCTTCACGTCCTCAAAGGAGTAACCCTCCCCCATCAACTTGGCGATCTTGGCGTCCACGTTCTCTGACTCCATGTCTGGAGGGATCTTCCTGGGCAGTGGCTTGGGTGGCCTGGCTGGGGCCTGTAAACAGTCCATCGATACTTGGAGAGAGAGAAGGAGAGAAACCATGTCAGTGGAAAATTGCCCTGGCACACAGGCAGAAACTTCAGAGTGTTATTAGTGGTCAAGGAGAGGTTTGTAGACTAAACATTGCTTGTCACAGAACTAACGCTTGGGCATTTTTTCCAATACCTACAGACTTTAGACCTTTAACATTAAGCAATGTCTTTCACTTTCTTTCATGGCAAGAAAGCAGATTTTGAGGTATTCACTGCACTATTTTGAGGTATTCACTGCACTATCCACTTTAATTTAATAAAGGGATCCTGCACAATTTCAATTTCAAAGGCTCATACTTTTCCAGACCTTACTTTCTAGAGAACAAGGTTTTGATGTTTTTTGGTCATATGTCCAGTCAGAATATGTGAGATGACTGAGGTCTAAAACACAGAGAACATGCAGTCATATGTACATTACAACTATATTTTCCAATGTTTTTGGGAAAGGTACACACTCATCAAGACCTCAACATATTTATTTGTAGCCATAGGTGTGCATTTCCTCATGTAGTCATTTGCTGAGAAGGAGACGTAACTCTACCTTGACTGGCTGGTAAATGGTCGTACTCCAGGCAGCCTCTGGAGGCTTTAACATGTTCTGTTTGTCGTCTGACTGGAGGCAGAGGAGCAGCACTGTTCAGCATGTCAAACACAGTGTCTAGACCACAGATGACACAGAGAAATTCAGGTAAACAAGCCTGTTGCCATCTGTCAGTCAGCAAAGTAATGCTGTAAATGATGCACTGTGACACTTTTTCCACAATTCGCATAATAAGAGAAAATCCTTAGATTAACACACCAACATAGGAGACACACAAAATTTCTCAGTTTAACTTCATAATTTTGATTTGATTTGATTTTTATTTGAACGACATGTTGTGAGTCTGCCAGCTCACCGGGGGTTAACAGCAAGTGCTCCTGTCCAGAGGCGGGCCTGTGTGGTCGTGCAATGACAGAGGAGGAGGACGTGGAGGAATTGCAGGATGAGGACGGTGAAGAGGAGAAGAGGTCGGTGAAGCTGTGTCGCGCTGGTGGAGGAGGAGGAGGAGGAGGAGGCTGGGATGGAGGGCGGCTGTTGAAGGGGACCTCTAATACTGAAACACAACAGAAGGCACAGACAAGACTGAGCTCTCGGCTCTGCTCTGATTCACAGTTTATACTTATCCCATAAGGAGGTGGCTGACGCTGCTATAAAGTCTGAAGCAAGTGCAGTCCTAGCAATGGGATTACATGCCGAAGAGCGGCTGGCATGCTGCCCTTTAGACAAAAGCCAAGAGAGGATATTTTTGAGAGAGGACTTCACAGGAAGAGGAGAAGGAGGAGGAGGAGGAGGAGGAGGAGGAGGAGGAGGAGGAGGACTGGGACAGGAGGTACTGTTGTGGTAAAAATAATCGAAGACATTCAGCCTGTGTTATTGTTTTAAATACTTAGCCATATACATTGCACAAATGTATGACTCTGTTACGATTCTGAACTACAGAGTCTGGGTTAAAACCTTGAAGTGGTGCTTGTAAGACATCACACATACAATTATAAGCAAATAATGAGTGACCATTACAATCAGGCAATCTAAAGCCTAGATTTGCTATTTGTTTACAGCATTACTGTAGAACAGTGTACATTCACTCCTATTCAAATGAGGACCATGTTAACTCTGTTACATGTGTTGCTACTGGAATAATGATCTGACAGTTGAACAGAAATGGTGCTGTTTACCAACTACAGAATATGGTTTCAATAAAATGATACTAAAGTTAATGTTATTTGGGGGTTTATGAATTGATTTTATTATCTTCTGATAATCTGCCTGTAATGTATCACACTGAACTTCTGGTGTTTTGGTTGTGGTAGGCTACCTTGGGGGGGCAGCAGAATGTCATAGTCGGAGGGTGTCTTGTTGGTTTTGAAGGGGCAGAGAGTAGTATGTGCCGCCCCTGAGACCAACCCCTTGACCGACTCTGAGTGTCCACCTGAGGAACATAAGCAGAGTTCAACATAATGCAGCCACTCTAACAGGGCACAGCATATTCAATTTTAAGGTACTTTTTTCAATGAACAAGAAATAATTCTGCCAATGACATTAGATAGTTCCACCTGGTTGTTATGCACTTTCACCTGATTGAAGAATGTTTTAGTGTTAAGTGTACTATCTTTAATTGAGGCAGAATAAGACAGATCACTCTACTGGTATCAAGATCATTTTCTGTAACAAGAAACTGTTGAAAACAAGTTGATTTGTACTGGAAACAAATAAAATTACCTATAGCCTCTTTCTTATTTTAAGACTCAGTACTAGAACATTTTCAAGACTCAATAGTTGATTAAAGAATGTGTCCAGATGTGTTTCTACAGTTTGTACAGATCATTTCTGGGCATCTCGGCCCATTGCAACACTTACTACATCAGATGAAGATGTCAATAATGTCATGGTAATAGGGATAAAGATAATATATTTATAACTTGTGATGTTTAAATCATCCCCACTGGTTTTAGGACTCACCGGGCTCGGGGGGGTGGGGCTTCTTCTCCTCCATGGAAGGCTCTGGAGAGCCGTTCTCCAAGTGTCTGAATGAGAGAGGAAATCTTTTTGGTTCACAGCAGCCTAATTAAACTCTAATGGAACCATCACTGCTGTATCACTATAGTAACTTTAACACACTGAGAGAAGGCTAGTACCTGCTGGGTACAGAGATGCAGATAGGAGCCTGACTCAGGCAGAGGTTGGATGAAGGAATCTGATAGCTGTCCTCCACACTCTCCATCACTCCCCGCTGTCGTTCTACCGCAGGACTGCTGAAAGGGTTGGAAGGTCTGTAAAGATGACCATGATTTGTCAACCCAGCCTTTACATCAGTGCCACTCATACAGTTAATACAATCAAACTGCAATCACTGATATTTTCCCAGCCCCACTACGAGGAGGATGGTAGTCCTGGTGTGCAGGACAGGCTAAAGGTGCAGCAAGATTGTTTTTTTTTACATTTGTTATTGTACATTTCAACAATGTTTCATCACATAAAAACAACAAGGTGACATTTACATTAACTACATTGTATATTGCATTGTCAAAAAAGAAGAAATAAGCAATACATATGTAGTTTTAATGAGATGATAGCTCACAGTTGCTGGTTGTCAAAGTAACGCAACGCAACATGCTTTCTGACATTGCATACAGCAGTCATAAATTGGGGCTGAAAGACCTGTCACTGTAAATAGAGCTTATGAAATGTTGATACATCTCACCCTCAATAGTCAGAGAAGACCAAATTTGAGCTGACCAAAAGAACTAAAATCAGACTGAAAGCCACTTGGCTTTTGGATTTAGCTGCTTGTGGGACACAGATATCCATTAGTCCAACTTTGCAATCAGTGTGGTATTGCCGTTCCCACCATCACATGTGTGCAAGCTGACTTTTTCATACCTGATATACATGAAAAAACAAGTCGAGGAATCAGACCTATAGGCTGCACTCTCTTTAATTTCTCCCTGCATCAAGAGACTCTGTGCACAACAGCAGATTCACATGTCCCAATAAAATGCTTGTAACCTTTTTTTGTTTTGTAAGCTAATTTGACCTTGATAGAAAATTAAAGAAATACATTGAACCAATTAGCATTGCAAAATGTATTAATTGTTTTTTTTTTTTGCAAATATTTTTAGGTAGACTGTCCATATTTAGCTGAAAAGGGTGCATGTGTATGTGTGTTGTATTGTGTGTGCCGTGGTTTTAAAAAGTTTAGCACCAAATCATAACAGAAGTGATCTCAGGGCACTTTCCATGTAGAGCAGGTCTAGACCGTACTACAGAGACCCAACAATTAAAGGGTCTATGTTGTAATATCTAAAGTTGTTGGGAAAATGTGAGTTTGAAAAGCAGCTGAGCAACACCCTCACCTCTCTCAATATTGCACAGGTGACCTTGAGCAAAATGGTAAACCATCAAGTGTAGCCCACAGCAGCAGCGGTTGTACTATATGTATGAAATAATAAGAATCAGGTTCTTTCTTGAAGCTTATGTTTTGTTTTAATACAGGTCTCAAAACAACACTGATGGCTCCACCCTGCTAGCTTTGTTAAAGTATAATGTCATTATGCTGCAAAGGTACAAAGTACACTACCTGTTGTGTCTCCTGTACATAATGATTAAACAAGGCAACAGTGAAGGAACTGTCACCACGAATGATGCAGGGATTTCTTTGGCCAATCAGTAACAAGAAACACCTACGCAGCCTAATGTCCCACCATAACCACTGTTACATATTATACATGCGCAGGCAAACTAAGCCAATAATTACCAAATAAAAATTCAGGTTCAGGTTAGGGCTATTGGGAATGTATGGTGGTCTTTATATATATACATATAGTAATAAAAACGTGTGTGTGAGTGAGTGATCCTTTGAATATAACCTATGCTTGCAGAATGCATGTGTGCAAGTCAGCTGCAGTCATTTGTGTAAGGGAAGTGTGTGCACATCACTCTAACCACCTCACAATATTTTACAACACTAAATTGTTTTAAGTAGAACCAGAGCTTCCCCTTTCAACTCAAGCCTCATCAGAAGTGACAGCTCTTTCCCCTGCCTCCACTATAGCCTGATACACAGAAATACCTAATCTAATTCTGACTGCAGCTAAAAGGCTATTAGACGTTTAGCCATCATTTTTCAAGGCTGTTTCTAACCAGGACTTCTCCCTAAGGCTACTAGACCTCACTGGTAGAAAGTCCCTGAGTCGGAAACCACAGTGAAAAGAAAGGAAGAGGTTCATGATTACGGTAAAAAACTGTGCTTGATTACGGCTAAATACAAATAGTACCAGGCTAGTGTTAAATGGAATGTTACCCAAATCTCACAAGGTCAATGCTAGGTTAATGCTTTGTTTTGTCTGCCTCCTTACGTGTAAAGCGTCCTTGGGTCCCCTGAAAGGGGGTATGAAAATGCAAGTTATTATTATTATTATTATTGAATAAGAGAAGCAGCTTTAACAAACAATGAAGCATTCTAGTCCAATTTTGTTACTGCTCTCCCCAAAGCATGCTTTAAGATTGCAGACCACGGTGCTATTTTGATGTCAAAGATTTGCCATGCATGATCCATTGATTAAACAGGCTTTTGTCCAGCATTTAATCATCTTTTTATTGTTGATTTACATAGACTTTTCTATTGACACACTGTTTTTAAATACAGTCTTGTCAGAGGACCTATAAAAAAGTTAAATGGGAACTCACTGGTTATAGTTATGTAATGCTGCATGGAGGCAGAGAACAAACACACTTCCACACACTGAGATCTTATCTGTCCATATTAATACAAAGCAATACAGAGATATCATTTCAATATTGCCCAAACCTTTCCAGGATATTTCCAAAGAAACTTTGTTCATATCTTGCTGGACAAATAGTCCCATATGTGCGTTTGTGTAATACTCACTTGTGGCTACTTGCAAGTGTGGACTGCGTTGGCGAGTGCCGTGAGGGAAGGATGTCATACTCATCGCTGACTTGCACACCATTAGAGAAAGGCTGCACAGACACACACAAGAGAAGGGGGGAGAATTATAAAAAACAGGAACAACTGAAAAGGTCAATGTCTTCTGAATTTGATGAACTGAAATAAACTTAAATACAGTATATTATGCATCAGATATCTCGTTTTCCTCCCTGATTCTGGTGTAGGAGGAAGGTACTGCAGTCCTTATCACTTCTCAAAGGCAGCTAGGACACCATATTGAAGGTAGATGGAGCAACTCTACAGCAAATAGTAATATTTTACTCACTCACTGTAGCTTCAAAGGAACTCACTAAAAAGGAAATGTGGGTATTTATGTATTGTTTTGAACAAACCTGATCCAATCCTCAGACTACAGTGTTCTGAGCTGGATGAATCACTGTCAGAAATCTGTTTTGTTCTTTATCACAAAAACAAAAAACACTGTTGTATATATACTGTGTCACATAAAAGCAGTGCTGCTGAGAAGGAATGCAAAGCAGCACCACATGACAGACATCGTCTGTAACTAAGATTAGTATTAATCCCATACCAAAAATAATCTGTATTCACAGGGAAGGTATGCCCTCTGAATCTTCTGACTGATTAGCCAGCATGCAACAAACAGGAGTGAGGTCAGCTCCCTGTGTGGCAGAGTTACTCTCCAGATCTGCAAAGACACATATTTGCTGTCCCATGCGAGTGTTTCAAGCAGGTTTCAAGTGACAAAGCTACTGTAGGAGACACATTTTATCTTAAAGTACTGTTTTTGATCCAACTTCATGTTTAGTATTTATAGTATTTTATAGAACTACTACTACTACTACTAATAATAATAATACTAATGATAATACATTCCTTTAGCAAAGCCATATCATTTGACAATTCTGAAAATCCTGGGCCAAATTTGACCTCAACACTAGCTGAGAAATATATTCCATATGCAAAGTGCACCTGTCTTTGAAATGAAAAGTTGCCCCATATGGAGACAAAAAGTATGCAAATAACCACATCAACTTCCTGAATATTACGAAAAGTGACAATGCTTTCCACAGACGACAGGAGGCACTTTCTGATCAAAGAGTGTCTCTGGAGGGAAAGCGAGCGATTGGTGAAATGATAAAGTGGAGAGAGTGTACAAATTATGCAGATGCTCAACAGTATTCTGGTTTCCACATCAGTAAATGTTGAGGCAGTCTCTGGAGGATTTGCTTGGTTGTATTTGAATGGTCAGTTCAAACACTGAGTTTCAGTTGAATCAGGGATTTCATTATTTAGCATAGATTAGCATATTTATATTCTGTCCAACACAGTTCACGTATGTATTTAGTCATTAGAAGAATGGCAGAGCAGCCTTGTTAGTCTTGTGTCTGCTGCACAACTTATCTACAAAGTGACTGTCAGAAAAGGCTTTTATTAGGCTTATTGTTTTTCATCTCTTTAACAATCTGAGTGGTAAACCGTATGCATGAGCAATTAAATCAGGCTTGACTCGAGGAATAAAATCTCCCTTGTGAATATCTACAAACAATAAAAACACGTGAATCATTAGACTTTCCGCCACTGTCTCTCTGCTCATTAATGAAGCCCTATGCATACCCATGAATGTAAACTCATTGAGATTTTGACACAACATAAACAAATGCACTTTCAGTTACTTTAACTAATGAACAATAGTCCATGGAGCCTTGCTATGCAGTTGGCAGTTATATTTGGGCATTATGTGCATTGCTTTGGAACAGTGGTTCACTGAAGGGGGGGCGTGGATGAACAGGAGAAAAATATGGAGTCGAACTAAGTTGTATGAATATGATTTATGTAGGGGAAACAAGTTTGCTGATGCTATCGTGTTGGCCTGAATCATTTCTTTTATGTCAATCAAATTCAACTTGGCTCCTTTTTTATTTGTTGCTCCCCCAATATTGTTAATGACTGATAAGAATTCAATCTGTTTATGTGTGGTGATGGTGGTGGTGGAGGGGGGCATGACACAAAAAGTTTTAGGACCACTGCTTTAGAACATCATTGGGAGTTAAAGCAGGGGACTGCTTCATTCACCTGAACTGTGACAGACAGGAAGCCACAATAAACATTTGCTGATGAATGCTATGAATGAATGAAGTGCATCAGGTGCAAAAATGAGCATTAAGGACAGTTACATTTAACAACAGCAACACATTTTAAGCTTAGTGATCTGCTTAGTGCATGCTGTTGTGTGAAACATACTGCTTTTACTGCATGAAAATAGCTGTCTTTGTGCACTTTTGCACTTGATGCACAATACTGATTCCACTGAAATTTCATCTGCATCTTCTCAGATACTGCAATGTCATTATAATCCTTCTCACAACGTCACTGAATCCACCATTAACTATTCACCTGAACAGTTTATGATGTTGTATATGGTATTGTAATCCTTGACCATCAAAACATAGGGGTAGATATGATGTAAAATACATAATTTGGTTATGAAAAAGTGAACATATCACCTCAAATTTGGCACATATCACCTGGACTACAAGTGGTTAAAACCAGAGACAGAGGATCACCAAAGTCATTAGGATCCATCTTCTCAGAACCATGAATGTCTGTCCAACATTTTATGGTAATCTATTTATTTTCTTTTATTAAGGAAACAAATAAAGAAATAGGCTTTTCCATATTATCTCAAGTTATCACCTTAAATTTTCAAACTGACATCTAAGCCCTACCTTGGAGCTCTCTGAGTTTCCTGCCCCCTCCATTCTGTGTTGTAACCTCCCAAATCCCACAGATGGACAGCTGAGTGGTCTTCCATTCAGGTGACAGGGGCCAGAGGGTCCCAGCTGGAGCAGGTGTTCGGATCCAGTCCTGTGGGCATCTGCAAAGTGGCTGTCTTTGGGACACCGTGTCTCAGGGGGCATCTGGGAGTCTGACAGCGCACCGGTAGAAGATGAGATGGCAGAGGACAAGGAAGTGGAACTGGGGAGCCAAGAGTGGCGTGACTCTGGCGGGATGGGAGGAGGACGCACAGGGGGAGGCGGTGGAGGTGGGTCCCTCTGGGGAGGAGGTGGGGCTGGAAGAGGCTTGTCCTGCTTCCTGGACATGCCTGGCGAACCCTAGAGAGGTGGAGAGTTGTGATGTGTTCACTGAAATGATAGAAGACAATCTAAACAATTCAAGACACATTTTTAAATCACACCACACCATATAGATTTTCTATGTTTTTTTTGTTGTTGTTTTTGTGTGGCAAGCACTTTGTGTAAGCTATATGTAATGGGGATCCAAATAAAGAATAAAGCATTTTTATGCAAAGATACCACAGTTTTTGGCGTTCAGTATGGTCACAGGTCTTCGTGCCATGTTAGAGCTGCCAAATAAAAATGTGAAAGTGAAATATAAAACTATTAACTTGAAATGAACAACTGTCACATAACATGATTTGTGAGTACTAAAATCCTTCAGAAATTAAAACATTAATGACTTGAGCCACCAAAGTGATTTGGGGCCTTGTGCAGCTTTTTCTTGTTTTTTATTTTTTATTTTTTTAAGTAATGTATTTATCTTTTTTCTTCCTCTATCCTATAACTGTTTTGAATGTGTTTCCTGTGTTTACATCCTCCTTATGTAATTTATTATTTGTTAGTCTTGTTTTTGAGCCCTCCTGTAAAGCACTTCCTAAACTTTGCTTTTATATCAAATTGTTTTTTAGTTATTATGTGACAACCCACTGATGCTTGACTTTAGTGACTATGTGCAGGAAAAGACAGGTGACCCATTTTTCTTTATATCTGGGGAATACTGTGACTGACCTTTGGGGAGCCGGTGGGACTGGCAGATGGGGAGCGGATGGCGCCCTTCTGGATGAGATCGAGTCGTGGCGGTACGGGGGGAAGGCCAAGGTGCTGGATGCAGTGGCTGGGGTCTCCTCCGTGGGCTTTTCTGTGTTGGCTGACAGGTGAAGAGCTGGGAGACACCATGGGCGAGTTCTGGCGTTCGGCACAGTGCTGAGAGAAAAGAAAATAGTTTCTCAAAGGGGTATTTAGTCATTTATGACCAGCTGTTCTGTTGTTTAAACGTTAATAAGAGAGAGTTAATAATGTGGGTTTGTATTTATCTATAAGTTAAATGCTGGCCTTAAGTGAAAGATAAAAGTAAAAATCCTTCACTTTTACTCCTAAGTTATTGATCAAATTTCTTATGATTTAAAAATGCTTAAATTTAAGAGACCTCCAGATGTGTCTTAAGTTGGTTAAGAGCAGATCCTAGGTGACTTCAGTACAGAAAAAGAGATGAGAGCAAACCATTTAATACATGTTCTGGACCGACTGTGCAAAATATCATTGATCATCATGAATAATGCGTTAGCTGAAGCGACATGTATGTGCAAGATATAGTTTTAGCTGACTATTTGCATTTGATTTTAACATTTTATAGGATGTTACACTACTTTTATTTTGCATTCATCAGGGGCGCAAACAACAAATTTAAAACATTGATTTTGTTTGGAATCACTTTTCATGTATCTTCATTGTGGTTCTAAATTCTCCTTGTTATATTTTTTCTCTGATGATTCCATTTTCATTCATTTTATTAATATATTAGGTTTTGGAAATATTAAAAATGGAAGGATTAAAAAAAAGAATGAACAATGGGGCAGAGGCAGGGTAAATCTTTGTCTCTGATTGGCTGAGCATACATGTGATTAATCATGTGATCACTTGAGTTGCTCTTAAAGGTTCATCCAACACTTTGCTGTAAGTAGGAGTAGGTCACTTGTGTCTTATTCACTCAGTAAAGCACTTTTTTTACTCCTGAGTTGTTATTAAGTGTAATTCTTAGAAGTTTGATAAATATGGCCCTGGACTTTTCCCTGTATTACAAACAACAACAAAAAAAGGCGAATCAGATTTCTTTCAGCCCTTTCACCCACCTATCAACAGATCAACTACCAGCTAGTAATACAAGTCTTTACCTTCCTGATGTTGGCCAGTCCATTCATGATCAGGCAGTCCTCTCGGTCTTCCTCGTCATCCAGCTCCAGCATGGGGCAGCTGTGCTGGTCCAGGAAGAAGCACTTGGTGCCCTCATTTCGTGGGTCAAAGGGATCCACAATTATGGGCTCTGTGCCTTTGATCTCACAACGACAGAATGGACAACCCTGACCATCCGATTCCTGGAACAGATAAGGAAAAGAGGGTTAGAAAGGGTTGAAACAGGATATTTCATGCAAACACGCGTACATAGACACAGGTGTGGCTGTGACATTTGTAACCCACAGACATTTCTAAATCTAATCTGATGAGCATGGTTTCGTTGCTGTAGTGTTTTGGGAACACGAGGAATCATTTGGAGTGTCGAGCAGGAAGGCTGTTATACAGCTGGGATACACATGGTTAAGGTTATAAATACCCAATATTTACTCTCTCTTGCCCCCATTCATGAAAGGACTCTGGCAAAGTTGACTGGACACATGCTCCCTCTTGAGGGAAAACTGTTCTGCAACTTTACAACATTCATTGGCCACAAGTACATATTCCACATGGCAGCCCCTGTCAAACAGGGGCCATAAAAAAGAGAATAAAAGAAATTTTGGTTTTCAATGCATCTCTCTACATTGACTCAGGGGCTACAAGCAACAGCAGACAATATTTACAGAGAACAAAGCTGCATTTGTGGTGGCCATATGGTTGGGGACTTGGCAGGGGACGCACTAAAGGCATGTTTGAAACTTAATCCTAATTAGAGTGGGTGGAGAAGGAAAGGAGTGGGAGGTAAAAAGGAAGGGAGCCCAGATGGGCGACGAGATGGTGTGATGTTAGATACTGAAGAAACCATACTGTTCAGCAACAGACACAACTGAAGTGACAAACTACAACAAACTGCTCCTGAACTTTTGTCATGGTGAAGGGGAGACATTTAACAACATTTAACTTAAAAACAGGGTGTAGATATACTCACCCTTCCCACATTGATTTAGTGATTTGCAGATGTCTAAAGTCAAGGTTAAAACTGGGAAAAATCTGGTTAAGGATTGAACGTTTTTTAGATGTCTAGTTTACATATATGTAAGGACATGACGTGCATATTTTTGTGTCTGAGTCCATTCTTTCCTTTTAAAATAATTTAATCAGTTCATGACATGTATCACTTTCAGTTCATACATTTTCACTACATTCAAATAATAAATATTATTATTAATATATATTAATATTTTGGCATGTCAAACCCACAAAATGTCAGGATGCACAACCATCCATGCAAATGAACAGACTAAAGGCCTTTACACACCAGGGGTGATTTTTTCATGTGATTAATTTGCACTTCAATATATTTTTTCAATATATATTTACTTTTTTGTCAAGAGTACTCTCACACAGAACGTGAATATTACGTGACAAAAAAGCAAAGTAATTTTTTTTCAGAACAAGATCTATTTTTCTGAGCTTTTACAGAGCAAATAAAGGCATCAACCAATCAGGTTGTGCAGAACACATGTCACATCACAGGAAAACATGTGGAGCAGCATCGCCAGACGCAGAATAGTGAGCAGCTTATGTAGTTTACTTTGGATGTAGTAGAGTTGGTAGCAAGGCAACAGTGTCATAGATAGTGTCATCTATCTATCTATCTATCTATCTATCTATCTATCTATCTATCTATCTATCTATCTATCTATCTATCTATCTATCTATCTATCTATCTATCTATCTATCTATCTATCTATCCATCGCAAATTCTCATCGCTGCTGGTGAATAGCTTTGAGCGAAAAATTCAAAGGCAAGTATTTCGCATTATCGTGATGTTTATACGACACATCCCTGGTGTGTAAAGGCCTTAAGAAAACTATTAAAAATGGTATTTTAATGATAATAAATTCAAAATAAAATACTAGGCATGATGGTTGAAACCTTTAAATTAACAACATTTTACAAATACCAACAGCTTTAAAGCTCTGTAAATCAGCAGATAATGTTTTTTGAGGTATATCAACAAGCCAGTATGAACACTTGAATAGCCCTTATTTAAATCATTATGTCCTAAAAGTTGTAAAATTCACTAACAGCTGAATCCAGAGTTACAGAGTCACAGTCGTTCATGTGAGTGAGCCCGAGACTGAGCGGTTGGGAGGCGGGGCTAAAGGAGACGCTGGTGTGCTTGCTCTATGGGCCTCACAATTTGAAAGTTATGCGGAAGATCCATGGAAGATCCGGGTAATTTTATACCTGGAAGTCGGACTTTTTTGGCTTCATGCGCCACTGAGCAACTTTCATAGGAATGAACCTCCAACGCTGTATCCAGTTCTCTTTAAACATCCATGTCTTCGGGGCTGAGTGAAAAGGTTTGTAGATCTCTCTCAAATATTGATAAAAATTGCTACTTTCAACTCATAGGTAGGCTGGTACACCTTCCATGTCAGGTGGTACTACCAATGTAAAACTAGGAAAATGTTATTTTATCATAAAACTCTTTATTCTGTTTAAAAATGATATGTATGAACTTGATAGCAAGGGCCAAAGTTAATACAGGTGTCCAAGTAGATGCCTATTTAATTTGAAATGAGTCAGGTGGCTCAACTGCAAGGAATGTCACTATATGAAATAAATAATATTATTTAAAGCTCTAAGATTATTTACTACATTTCTAAAATGTTTAATAGTTTAATAGTACGACACAGGGATACATCTCCCATAGAACTCCCAGTAGAGCTTCAACCTAACCCTCCCAACATTAAAAGAGAGAATACTGTCGTGTAGTGTAGATGTAGAGCAACCCAGAGCACCCTCAACACTACAGAGTAGCAAACATTAACATCAAATGGCAAAAAGAGAAAGCAAAGTTGTGCAGTAAAATAAAATGAAAAGAGAAATGGAAGCTGCCAAAAGAGAATCTGAAAAATTACAAAAGTGTGTAAAAGAATTATAAAAGTGCATAGAAAGATTAAGGTAAAAAAAGTCTGAGAAGCAAAAGGCAAAATCTACAACTGAAGGGAACAGATCAAGGATTGCAAAGAAATTGGCGGTGGGAAATGAATGATATCCTGTAAGAAATAACTGTGTGTGCAATGGTGTGCACTGCACTCATCTGTGCAGCGGACATTATCTGCTGTTAACAAGGCACATCATATCTAGACATAGAGTAAGCTACACACCAGTACAGAAACACGTTTCATAAAGTTTATTAAGTTTCCCCTAACTCAACAACTCAAAAAACACGACTTTAGGGAGTTTAAGAGAGCCTGGGGACTTTCTCCCTGGGCGACAAAGGAGTATATTGCGGTTACTATTTACTGTATTTGTAAAATTTGACATTTTTACCGTCAATAAAACTCTAGTGTAAACTTCTTGGCAGGTAAGACATAGATTGTGCCCTGTGCCTTTTTATAAATAGTAATTTTATCTATTGTTAATACCAAATTTTAGGTTGGGTTAACCAGTTTTAGCCTATATGTTTAGATGTCTTTTGACCTGTTCAAAAAGTTCAAAGCAAACCATGCTGTCTCTGAAAATAACTGTTTGCATCACTCTGGACAATGTTGACTTTATCTTTGTGGAAAGAACTAGTTACTACTTGCCAACACTCTTGATACAATTATTAGTAAGACACACAAACCTTATCATCTAATGAAACCTACAGTCTGGTAAAAACAAGACACATAAAAGCCCCTTTCACTGCATTGACTCAGGATAAAACTAATAGCTAGAACAAGGGAACCCTCTCATGTGCCCCTATGCTCTGCACGGATCAAAAACCGTCATTAAAGACAACAGGATGTGGATTTACATAGATCATCAGCCAGCTGTGAATGAGGAGTGTATGTATGTTCCACCCCAGCTGACTAATATACAGAGTGAGAGGAAAATCAGGGAACCACCACTGAGTCAATGACCTAAACGGACCGGTGCTGGGTGACTCACTGTCACAGGGTAGGAGGGTTCCCTCTCTCTCTGACTCACAATTTCACTAATGTGGAGGAAAATGCTTCATTACTGAAGCACACACTGACATACATCACTGAATCACTGACTGAGGAGGCGGGGTCATGTAGAGTTGTCATAACAGGAAGTATGACAAACAAACACTGTTAATGTGGGTGCTGCAGAATCCTGCTGTTTACAGAGCATAGGACTGAGCTCTGGAAAGACTTTCCTCATTTGCTAAACCTACAGCTATGTTCAGAGTAAAGCCACCCAAGAAAAAGCTTTCCAGCTTTGTAGCCATGAAATTGAACCTCTTGAGAACAGAGCAGCAAACCAAACACAAGTGTGTGTGCTCCAAAAAGCTTCTCAAATGCTTAAATCTGGGTTTTCCAAGTTGTTTCATGTCCAGGAGCCTTGAGCTTACATTCCGTGGACCATGGATCCCCATTTAAGAAACGCTTTGCAGCCCCTCTAGGAATTTATTAAGACATCCCTTTTCTTATCCCATTTTGGTATTTTTTGCAAAATGAGAATTTTCTTTTTTTGCAAGATTAGCAAAAAGTCTAAAAAATACCACTGATGATAACTTCCTGTGACAGTAAGCACAGACTGACAGCATTATCACAGGAGATACCAGAGAGACTTTAGTGCTTGTCATATTTGTATTTTTATACAAATATTTTAATGGTGTAAAATGTGTTTCATTGTTTGCTTATTTAGACATCAACTTCTGACTAACATAATGCAAACAAAAGGCTCATGATAAATGGAAACGATTACAGTGCTGATTGACTGAAAAAACAAAGTGCACTCAACTTCATGTATAAAACCGGCACTCAGTGTTCTCTGAATCATATTCCATGTCCTCCCTCGCAAAAGCTCCACTGCCAAACATCTAAAGTAGGTGTTTGAAAGTAGTGTTGAGATAAGGTTTGCTCATGTAAAAATATCACACTGTAATAGAAAAAAATATATATATAAATAATGCAAGATTTGCCGTTGGTCTCTAACTGAAACTATTCTAGTTAGAAAAAAGATTTACTCCAGAGATAGGTTGAACAATTCCATATGTATTCAACACCAATAAGAAGATTCAAAATGTCATTAAATGAGGCCTAATATGTCTGCTGTCTAGAAGTCTTTGACATGATCCCCTCTGACAGTTAGAACAAACGTACTTTCAGCCAACTCGAAATAACCTTGATACAGAATTGTGATCGCAAGACAGGTTTTTGGGTTTTTGGGTCCTGGCCTGCCAGAGATCAATAACATCAGAGTCAGTGCAAAACTCGTGCATGTCTGGAGAGTCATCTCTCTGTGACTGCACCACAGATGTCCCACGCAAAGGAGGGAGGAGGGAGGTATGAAAGACGGAGGTGGAGAGGGAGGAGAGGAGAGAGTCTCTGGATTCGATGCTAATGACTCATTAGGGGAAGTTAATTACAAACACACATTGCTGGCACAGCTTCTGACACACAAACGAGTGCACAATGAACACAGCAGTGCAGGACAGTGTGCTGTGGGATGCACACATTACAAACAATAGCATACAGCAGGAAACACATGCAAAACCATGGGAATATAATGTGTGCTACACACGCTCTCAGTTTTCACTTCTGCTACTGACTGAAATTTGATTAGGACAGATGCAAGGACACAGGGAGGAATTGAGGGAGGTTTTTTTTACAGTGTATCTAGTACTGGAGGCTGAAAACTGCTTCTATTATTCAGTAGTCTTTTCTCACTTATATGCAGACACTTATTAATCTTCAAACCAGATTAATTCCTACACATAAATTTTAAAAATACACTGTTAGCAGTGTTGAAGAGCTAACAATGTTCAGATCTTACATGTGAGGTTTGGGTGTTTATCTACAAAACTGGAGTATGGACAGAATATTGCACAGAGAGGCAAAAATGAGAGACAGTGATGATGTAGATTCTGGCATTAACTCACAATGTCCCATGTACATGTGTAATGGCAACAGCAATCGGCCAAAGCCACAGATATACCTCGAAATAAGTTTATGCTGTATGGTTCATTACAATACCTGCCAGGCCGTAAGACAGGAAGTGCACATAAGGTGACCGCAAGGTTCGATCTTGACGTCTTTGTCGTTCTCAGCACAGATCTTACAAAGCTGGAAGGTGGAGCCCATTTCACAGTACAGCTCATACTGCTCCTGTTTGGAAAGATCAAACTCCTGTTAGTCATCAGGTGATGCATGTTTCAA
Source organism: Macquaria ambigua (assembly GCA_008360985.2). NCBI lineage: Eukaryota > Metazoa > Chordata > Actinopteri > Centrarchiformes > Percichthyidae > Macquaria > Macquaria ambigua. Next base: position 58,544 of record VMKM01000623.1, on the reverse strand, counting down.
GCTATACATGAGAACAGTCACACAAATATACAGACACACATTTACAGTATACATACAGTACAAGCTTAAACAAATCATATGACAAACAATTTGTAAAATCCCTTAATATTCACAGACTTCCCCTGTTTGGAATACACTTCTCAAAATATCATCATATCAGAAATTCCTAGCCACACAACATTCAATTCAGTTCAATTCAGTTTTATTTATATAGCGCCATATCATAACAAAGTTATCTCAGGGCACTTTAGCCTATAATTAACATCAGCCTATAATTTTCTCTTCATACATTATCATCTGGTCAGGTCAATAAAAATTTGCTTGAGACAGACATCATCAATACTAGGCTGTACAACAGATGATGATTTCCCTCTGCCACTCAGACATCAATATACAGTAGCCACTACACCTGATAGGGTGAACACACCACTTGCTATGCTCTCACTGGTCATTTTCAAACAGGAAAATGTGGTGGCACTTCTGAAAAAATCACCAAGTTTCAGCCTCACTGCACACAAAAATCAGTCTCTGAATAAATCTAAACGCAATCATCCAGTGCAGTAACGCAATTGGATGATTGCTTCATTTCAGAACACATTTCATGTCATTTTTAAAAAACACTCCCACAGTTTACGCAGTGGTCTGACACATATTTGGTCAGGTTCAGTCAGTTCTCAGTGAACATTTTCCACACTTGTCATAAGTGTGGCATAACTGTCATGCATGTCAGTAGTTTCTCTTTTGATTCCCATTTCCCCAGTGTCTTCTGTGCTACCCTGTCTGCCTCTCTGTGTCTGTGTGTTGGTGTGGGCATGACGCTCCCTCTCACTTTCCTCTCCACCTTCATTCCCAGTAAACCCAGCAATAAACCTTTTCTACTGTCTACATTCCTGGGTCTGTGTCCTGCATTTGGGTCTACTTCGTTAATTGTAACAATAAGGGAGACTGAGTTTACATGGAGTATTCTGGCTTTGTGAGGCTAAGAAATTCCATGACCAGTGGAAACCATGAACATTACTCTGCTTATCCAGATGAAGCATGTTTTCAGACACACACACAAACTCACTTGTGTCACTTTGATGTGATCATGAGGCATTGGCTCACATAAACCAGTGAGGTCAGGATTGTAACTGCGACCATCAGGGAACAAGTAGCTGTGAATGAGAAAAAAAGCAAAGTTACAAACACAAAGCTAAGATATTTGCTCAAAATATTTTGATCAAAATCATGTCTTGTTTGTAATGTCTTCTAACATGTTATAAAGTATGCATTTCTCTAACTGCATTAACCTCTTTAATTCTGCTAGTGCTTCTATGTCCACTGCCAACATTACTGTCTTCTGGGCAAAAACCATGCAGTTTTTTACATGCAGTATAAATGTGTTATTTTCACCCATTTAAAAAAAAATATTTCAACATACTGGGGAGGTCCATAAACAGTATTGGAAATGCTTAAATTAGGCATGACTGAAATGCTGATACTCTTGTGGATTCAATGAGCCCCATTGTATTCATGTGTGATGATGTTAGTCCCCATAGTAGCTATTTCATTGTAGTGAGACCATTCTTTGAAACTTCACTGTATCAAATGACCTATTGTGACCTCTAGGATAATCACAGCCTCATGAAACTGTCCAGCCACAAACTAGAGACCTAGGGCATTCAGAGGACGTATGGCTTTCCCAGGCATATTGACAATATATTTTTTGCCATCCAATCGGCAAAAAATTATCCTTACAAATTCTTACAGAAATCTCCAAATGTCAAGTTTTTGATACCAGATCACAGCATGATTTTTGTATGGTGTTCCTCAAGGCTTTGGTGTATTTTGGAGGGATTTTTGACCATTTTTATCAGTGCTCGAGTGGTCAAAAAGAGTTACATTTTGCACCAAATCTGTGTAACAAATGGTATCAACCCCAACAACTTATGAGACATAATTGAGCATGGGGATGGCCATCATATACTTCCATCATAATGTTCGAAGCCCTTATACACAAATTTGAAAAGGCCCCTAACCAAAACACAATAACACACAGTCACACACTCAAGTTAATCTTCAGTGGCATATACTGCTGACCTGCTATCCCCCCCTAAAGATCCCCTAATCCTGATTTCTGATTGACACAAAATAACAATTATGAGCAGATTTTTATTTATGTCTCTAAAAACAAGAGTTAGTAATATCTTTCTCTGCAATTATTGCAAAGCTGAACAGAAACTCTTTTCCACTTAAAGTCAATTTTGCAAATTAATTCAGCATTTAAAAGCCTGGGTATAACCATGATGATTGACATTTCAAAGAACAACTGATGGGAACTTAACTTCCCCCACAGATGCTGAGGTCTCCCTGCTTGATCAAAAACAGGAACCCCCCTCCTCCCCCTCCTCTGCCCGCTCTCTGGCTAGAGTGGACTTGTAAGAAGTCACAATAGCCAGCTGCGATTGACGGCTGAGGGAAGAGAAATGCTGTGCACTAAATGGAGGGAAGCATGTTTGTTTTGTCTGGGGGCCTGTCAGATTATCAGGTATGATAGAAACAGATGGCTTCGCAGATCAACTTGAGGCTGTCTGAGACAAAAAACATGTTGTTTCATCTAGGAAGTAGCTTTCAGAAAAAAAATACGTCTTCATAAGGCACCATGCTCTGGTCTGCCAAGAGTCATTTAAAGACTAGAGTATGCAAATCAGATGTGACTGATTGAGACACAGTAGATAATTTCTCATTTGTATACAGTGCATAGACAGTGGAAAGTTTAGCATAACTGATCAATACACAAACAGAGAGTGAGCTAGAGAGGGAGAGAGAGTGTGTGATAGGTTACGTACAAGCCCTCCCTGTAGCCATCGATGAGGGCCTGGAACAGCGGTTTGTTGTGGGGGATGGTCTGCAGTATGTTGCCATCATTAGTCACATAGCCAATGGCCCACTGGCCCAGCCGTGTACAACTCAGTCTGAAGATGTAACTATCAGAGAGAAAGAGGACAGAAGTGCATGGTTCACACATTCAAGCTGCAAAACAAAACATGTATAACAAACTTTAAATGATGATGTTAAAGCAATTTAAACATTTTTGATGGTCAAGTTCCCTATGATATTGTATAGAGAACAGCTGTGAGTGGACTGTTGTAATACTTTATTACTTCTAATAATAAAAAGTTGTGTTTTTAAATCAATGGAAAAACTATAACATCCTTATCTAACTTTGACTAGTCATAAATAAGCTACTTGTTAACAAGCGTTTTTCGACTATTAGCTGAATCATATCATGATTATATGATTACAATTTGTTGTTGTTTTTACAGGCACAACTACACATAATCAATCAATGCTGCATGCGACAGTATTTATAGTCTAAGCTGATTTTATTATTACCCATGTCCACATGTATATTCTTATATATATAAGAATGATTACGCATGACTCATCATTATAGTTTTCCAAATTTCTGTAGTCAAAATTAATGTTTCTAATCAAGCTGTAATTAAAAAACCAACAAAATTAATTTTGTGTTTAAATGTATGATAAGTACAAATGCATAACAGTGGAACACATTTTATAGCTTTGAACAGTTTATTTTATATGTGATTTTGCTTAAATTTACCATGACAAATATATTAATACCAGAAAATATCCTCATTACTGTAATACTGTGGTACTGATTTCAACCATCCCTAAATATAAGTGATGCAATGCTGTAGTGCAAGTGTGGTGAGCATATTTATCCACTGCATAGTGTCTTTTACCTGTGCAGTCTCCTATTACCAATAATATAAAATGGTAATACTAGCTGAAAATAGTGTATTATTATCATCAGATTCATTTTAAATTATGCAGTACAAAACTGCCAGAATCATCCACATACAGTATCATAAGACTGCTTAATATTCAGCCTAGGAGCTGCTTCAAGTTATCACTTTTCAGATAATGCTTATGGCATGTTATCACTTAACACACAATAATGTATGCAACTGTCTTAGCACTGATCCTTCTGTCACTCAAGATAATGTATGCTAAGCATGTAAGCAATCTTCACAGAATTTGGTTTGTTGCTGAAATGTTTTCACTCTGTTTTAGTGTCTGGGAACTCTTCTCAAAGATCTTAAAAGCAAATACATCAGGTCTCAATGAGATTCAGCATGGTTAATCTTCACAAGTATACACAACAGACTGGTTGAGCTGCACTTCAACAACTGTCTCAAGAGTCACAACAAATAAGGCATGCTCTAATCTTTTCAATCACGCCATTTGTACAAGTCCCTTCTGTTGGATTTAAAACATAAAAGCAATCATCAGGCCTCATGATGAGTGCACTGACACACAAATGATCAATTCCCTCATTCACACTGCAGTCAGACCTCCATAACTACTGCTACTACTGTGTGTGTGTGTGTGTGTGTGTGTGTGTGTGTGTGTGAGAGTTGTGGGTTTTGGAGACACTGCATCAAAAGAAACCAGATGCAGAGAACACACTCTTGATTAAAAAAAGCTTTTGGTGGTTTAAGAAGAGAAAGATGAATCGAGCCTTCTTTAGGACAAATGAAGCTCCAGATCAGTCCTTGGAAGGACTTGAGGTGATAGCATTATAGGGTGCAAACATGAAACTCATTCTTCTAATAGTCTTTGAACAAGTAAACTGTCCTTCAGATTTGCCTTATTTCAGGAAGGACATTTTCTTTTGTCATATTTGGGACTTTTTGGGGTCATTTCATCAACAGCCATGACTGGTCTATCCCTGGAATTAATGCTAATAGCCTTAAGATTCAATTGCACAGACCTGATGTGACCACTGGAGGGTAGAACAGATGAGATGATTACAACTCACACACTTTAACCACTGAGAAAAGAGCCAATAACCAAAAAAAAACCCAATGTTTTTTATGATGAAATACAGTCTACCATTGCCTTTTATATAAAACTAAACTGCAACAAACAATGGTGCTTCTGCTGCGTCTTTAAAGCTTTAGCACAGAGGGATTTCCCTGTGCAAATCACAGCTGAATACAACGGAAACAGCTCAGCACAAGGTGGAACAATCTGAATGTGAAAAAGATGTGAAAAAAGAGAAAGAGGAGGTATTATAAATGCAGCCCAGCACGAGCACTGGGCTTAGAGCGAGCCTTGACCACAGTATGATCCCACCTCCACCAGCAACAAAGGCACCAAGCTAAATCCACCAGGGCTTTGACTGAAAATAGATGTGGGAAGACAGTTTGAGAGTTTCAGACTGTTGCACTGATACTAATAAGCTGTGTTTCACCTCTGACTGGAAGAGCTTTTCTGAGGACAGAAAATATGTGTACACGATAATGAAATGCTTCAACAATCACACATGCATTAAAGTAATCATCACTTTCGTGTGTGATGACTATGTTTGGTGTTATTGTTTAGTTGATATGATCAATACATTGTGGGTTGACTTTTCACCAATCTGTAAGATCTTGCTTATCCCAAGTGTATGCATAGAAGTGTGTGTGTGGGGGCGTATTTGTGTGTTTGAGTGTGTGTCTGAGCTGAAGTGGTAACATGTAGCAGCTCATCCAATATGACGGCCCTCCCCCACGCAGCTGTGTGTATTTTGTGTGTGTGTGTTTGTTCCAGTGCTGGTTCATAACAATGGTATTTGCATGATTCACTCTATACATTTGCATACTCAGACACACACTAGCCCCTTCCACACTCACTTACACACAGACACACACACAAACGTTTCCTGTCATGTCATTATCTGCTCTGCTCTACCATGCCACAACGCAAGACCAGCTAATCACAGGGCATGCATGGCTCAGCTCAAGGCTATACGAGCTGCTCACAATAAATTAGCACTCAAGCTACTTTCTTCCTCTCACCAGGAACATGCCACGTGGAGGGAAAAACCTCAGCTGAAATCTGGTTCATGCTCTTAATTCTGGACATAAACAATATCAAAGCAGGTTCATAAGGTCCATAAGAGACCTATACACATGCACACACGCACACGCACACGCACACACACACACACACACACACACTGGTCACACAACTTGTTTTGTTGCAGCAAATGTGTCCATTATTTTCTGAGCGTGCAGCAATGCAAATGGGTTTGGAGTTTCCCAGCTGAAAGAGAGGTGCATGCTGTTTGCAGACTACATCCACCTGCATGCCTTTTGTTACAACACAATATCAGTTTGACACTATGAGCATTTAATCTATATTATTACATTTGTTTTCCATAAAGGTGAGTAACCTCTATTCTGAGATTACTTATTGCATTTTTACATAGAATTTGCCTGTCTTTTTGACAGACATACTAGTTTCTCATTTTGTGTCTGTGTGTTTGCATCTGTGTGTTTAGGGATCATAAACACCCTGCTGCTATCATAAGCTTTGGAACAAAGATATTACTTTTTTTATGAATATATACAACAGTAATAAGGAATGTTGGGAAGGTTATTCAGAGGTGTGACAGCAAAGCAAGACCTTTATGACACATAAAATCCCAAATGGAAATTTATAAGCATTCTTTATTTCTGACTGATATATGTTGCCTTTGAGTCTGAGCTCTAAGGATGTTTGCTACAGCAACCAACATCGTAAATATTCATGAGAATGTGTGCAGGTCGAGGAGATCAGTGGTTATATCCATGAAAATTGGATCCTGAAACAGCATGTTGACTTTCAGACCTGGCTGTGAGTCGGCACACAGATGGGAGGGGTCCAGATAAGTTAAGTGTAAACAAATCCTGACTTTTTTGCTTGTCGAAGAGGCAGCAGAAGGTTATTTTGGTTCAACCCTCACATGAATTTAAAGGCTCTGAAAACCTACCTAAACCACACACCTAACACCTCCATCAGAATGCTGTTTGTTGATTTCAGCTCAGCATTCAACACAATCTCCCCCATGAAACTGATTGGCAAACTCAGCTGTACTACAGAGAACTACACTCTGCAACTGAATACTGGATTTCCTCACAAAGACCCCAGACAGTTCGGATTGGCGGTCACACCTCCTCCACTCTAGTGCTCAACACCGGAGCCCCCCAGGGCTGTGTGCTCACCCCCTCCTGTTCACACTGTTCGCCCACGACTGCAGCCCCCCATATGAGAGAACTCTGTTGTGAAGTTTGCGGATAACACTACCATCATCGGCCGGAATACAAACAACAATGATCATTTGCACTTTTATATCAAATTTGATTTTACTGATTTGAATTGACTGTTTTTTTTTTTTTTTTGACGTTACTCTTTTATTCTGTCTCAGTGTGATCTAATATGTTTTTCTCATGATGTTTTTATGTCTGGAGCACTGGACCAAACACATTTCCCTGTGTGGGATAATAAAGTTGATCTGAATCTGAATCTAATCGGTACCCATCTACTGAGCATCAGTGATATCGGTGACTTGAGGTGTCTGCGCAGAGGATACTAAAAGACAATACCCAGCCACAGCCTGTTCACCCAGCTGCCCTCTGGCAAGCGATACAGAAGTATCCGCTGCCGTACCACCAGACTACAGAGCAGCTGTGGTGTTGCTACTTAAAAGATCTTACTTCTTCCACCACTGATTTCTTGAAGCTGCTCTGTAGTATTTTTCCGTTGTGGTCGTCAGCAGCTCATCTTGGTCAAATGAATGAGTGAAAGTCAAATATGTTATAGCTGTAAGATTCCTCTGTTACTTTTACACTGTGTGCCACATTTGTGCGTTGCCATAGCAACCTACACCACATGGCTTTGTTGTTTCCACAGTCCTCTTGATCATATTTGCATGTAATTATCACTACATATTTATGTTGCTTTTCACAGTACATCACATGTATACAAACATATAGATATGGAAAAAACACCATTGTAAATCAAGTTTCCTATAGCTTTAATAAAATAATAACTAAGAATGTTTCTTTTTTAACTTTAACTAAGCTTGTTGCTCATTTAGTCATAAACATGTAATGTTATAGAGAAATACTTAAGATTTGAAACCAAGTTTTTAGGTACTTAAAATACACACACAGTTACCATACCTGCCAGGCTTGTTGATGTACTTGTGCAGTCGGGCCTTGACTTCATCATAGGTAAGGAAGGCCATGTAGCCGGGGTGTGTCACTGCCAGGAAATTCCAGTTCCTCAGAATTGACCCCCATGGCTGAAAAAGACAACCCAATGTTGTGTTAACTAAACAGATTATTATGAATTGTACATTTTTCATATTTTCAGCATAAAGTCATATAGTCTGTGCTTCTGCCACAAATAAGTGATAAATAGTTATTGACTTGGCTGAATCTGAATAATCTGGCTGCCGTCAAATTAGCAAACAACAAACTGAAGGAGAGAGAATGCAGAGGCAGAGGTTTCTGATATCTGGCCAGCTCGACAAACTAGGAGTTTGGGTAGCAGCCTGTGCACTGTAGCCAGTTGTGTTTGGCTTTGTTTACAACTGGTTTGAGGTTTTCTGCAGGACAAAGGTACACAGATGCCAAAACACTTGATGTGGAAGAGAACTAGCTAACACTACTTCTAAGGGGTGGAGTCTGTTTACTTGACTGCTCAGCAAGAAAGACTGTGATGTGCTATAAAAATAGTTCTACGTGTAACATTACATCCACATATAGAAGACCTTGACAACTGACTACAAAGCACAAAGTCAAAAGAAAACAACAATTTAGCATCTGCATCTTTTAATGACTGGCCTGCTCAAAGGTGTAGGTGTTTTTGTCCTGTATACCAACAACATCTGCTACTTAATTCTGAATCCAGAAATGATGCACAAATATCCTCTCGAAAAAAGAGCACTGGCCTTCGGGCTGAAATGGAAATGGAGCAAGCCCTAACCACTCTGTGAGTTTGTTGATTCGAGCTGTAAACTGGATAGTGGCCCGCCCAAAATACGCAGGAACTGCCAAATGGAACAAAAAACACTAACTACTGAGTGGGACATAGACTGGAAAGCAAAACACCACCCTCTCATTCTGTTCTTCATGGTCAGATCACACATTTGTGTTACATGGGTTTAATCTATTTTACATTTTCTCAAATGACCTACAGCTAGATGACACATTATGCACTCAAAAGCACAACTATTGTTGGAGTATTACACAGACCTAATCCACCCTACAGCATTTTGACCAGATTTGTTCTGAGAGGATTGGACTATATCACCTTCATATAGTCCAATCTGATCCCTCCCCTGCCTCCCATCAGGATTCCTAACCAGTGAATCAACCAGGCAAGGGGCATGAGGTTGACCACAGGGGACAGCCTCAACTGACACACAGGTTACACCAGCCTGGAAGTGGCTTCCCAGGATACAGTCAGTCAATGGCAACTTTTACCCATGACTATTTAGTAGACCATTTTGCACTATTAAGCACACTGACCACCCATGAGTTCATGAAAAGTCAGTGATGAATCAGAGGTTTAAGATTTCTTCTGACCTTTTATTTTTGCTTTATAACCTGATAAAAAACAACACAGAGATATATCTGTGTCACAATATCTGTGTGTTGTTTTTATTTTTTGTGATATTGTCACTTAGTCTCATTTTTCATATTCAGAGGAAGCATGCAAAGTACAAAGGTTCTGCCAAAGTAAAACTGTGCTTTAAGGCCTCACCGCCCACACACCATCTTGAAGCCACATGGGCCAGTAATCTGTCAACAGGAGGGATCTAAAGCCACACACATCCAAAAATCTCAAACAAGCACAAAAATAGAACCAAAAACATCAAACAGAACAAATATCTTCTACATTTAATTTGCTCCATGCTGTTTAACTTACTGTATCAAACCCGTAAATAAGGTTTTGATCCTGCATCTGCTGCTGTGTCACACTGTTCCGGTCACTGTGCATTTTGATGTGAGGTAATTGGTAAGCTAAAGCGTGGCGGAAAAAGCCTTCTTCATTGTGAGTCTGCATATATTCAAACATGACATTTGCTGCTTAAAACAAACATCACAACATCCACAAAGTTATTTATTGGCTTTCACATTTTTACCACAGTACTTGACCAGTATAGGCTAAGATAGAGCAGTCTTCCTACAGTATATTCCAGTGCCTTTAACATCAGTTCTCTGTGCACCCCTCAGCAAGAAAGGCCTGACAAACCCCATTGTGAGTGAAAGTATGGTCTCAGTTTAGCTCTCACTTCAAGTACAAACAGGCAGTGCCCCTACTGCCTGTTATAGTCAATGCTCTATTTAAACTGGCTCTTCTAGATTATGCCTTATGACTATGGTTCAGGAAGGAGTTAAGATGTGTAAGGGATAATTTTCGAGACAACGGGCCTCATGCAAGAACATTTTCGTATTCTTATCTTAACTTTCTCTTACCAATAAGCCAACCATCTCCAGGAAGGGGACTGTGTCAGGTGAAGGCGCTTTGATGTGTACATGTGTACAGTCTATTTCTCCTATGATGTTGGGTAGTCCAGCAATGGCATGAAAGTTCCTCTTAATTTGTACTTATTTGATGGCAGTGTATGGGAATTTGATATACCATGATACACCACATGCCCGATCTGTCTCCTATCTCCCTTTGGAAAGTTCCTGTGGCTAGGAATCCGATTGTGGTGAGTACCTGGATATGTGGTGGAATAGGGTTGGCTCGGCGTGTCCATCTGCGGAGTTGTGGCTCTAACAAGTTACAGATTTGAAGAAGCACAGCCTGTGGTAATCTAATCCCCAAAAACAATCATCTGTCTCTGCCAATATATCAGCACGTTGTGACGCGCTAAGGCATCCAGAAGAAGTAAGTCAGCCATGAGGCACCTGGATACACTTCCCATTGACCTTATTGTATACAGAGACAAATTAACCTTCAATCTAGATTATTACTATCTAGATTATTCGGTTCAATCCAAGAAATGGTTTTCCCTTCTCTGAGTCACCTTAGGGTGCATTTGGCTAAAGATGCTGAAATTAGACAAAGACAGTGTGGCAATCTGCAGTTTCAAGAATCCATTCAACATCCACATGCCTTGGAAATGTATATTACAGTCTGAGGTAATACATAGACTACATTTCAGCAAAAGTAAACCAGTTAAGACGATCCCAGGTTCAGATATGACCTGCTCCCACTGTCATCAAGGTGAAGCCACTCTGTATCACATTTGGAGGAATTATTATTATTATTACAAATCCTTATTTGTGATAAGGACATAGGACCAGACCCAGGAAAAGCGGTATTTGGAGTAGCTTCAAAAGAGTTTGCACTTGGGTGCACAGTCTGATTTTGGCACAAAGGTTAGTGCTGATTAAATGGAAATCTGCCAAACCATCACTACTCTCTAAATGGGTGGAAAATATTAAGGCACATCGAACAATGGGCTCAACTAGGACATCTGTGGACTTTTGTAAAGTCTGAAAACCTTTCCTCTCCTACTTTGAGCAAAAATTTGTATCAAAACATTAAGCATAGATTCCCTGAACCTCCTTTCTCATCCCTCCCTCAGTCTATCTGGCATCTTTGTGATAATTTTACTTGTGTATTTGTGCATTGGGTATATTCTGTTAGCTAAGCTATGTTGCTATGTATGTTGTTAGATACTGTTATTCAGGTGGCTTCTTTAGTGCTTATTTAAACTGGAAAATCTATTTAAATATAATGCATACATGCAATCTGATATGTATATTTTGCTCATCATAAAATAGTTAGTGCTATATAATATATATAACTTTTATTTATATAGCACCTTTAAAAACAGAGTTTACAAAGTGCTTCGACAGACTAAGCAAAAGCAGGGTACCCAGAAAGCAATATAACAACAGAAAGCCAAACAGTAAAGCAAAACAAAAGCAAGATAAAAATTAATGATCAATAAATACAAATAAAAAGAATTAAAAACAGTAAAAACAATAAAAAAGATGATGAAAAGATGACATCACATAAAAGCAAGTCTATAAAAATGGGTTTTAAGAAGTGATTTAGAAGAAGTTACTGATTCTGCAAGCTTTATCTCCTCGGGCAGGTCGTTCCAAAGCCAGGCTGCGAACTGGCTCATATGGGGTCAACATTTCTGCTATATAGCTTGGGGCCAGACCCAGGCGTGCTCTGAAAGTGATCAGTAAAATCTTAAAATCAGTCAATCGAACGGGGAGCCAATGGAGGGAAGCCAGGATTGGGGTGATGTGATGTCTTCTGTCAAAACCAGTAAGAAGCCAAGCTGCTGCATTCTGAACTAGTTGGAGGCGAGAGAGTGACTTTTGGTTTATGCCAGAAAGGAAGGGAGTTACAGTAGTCGAGTCTAGAGAAAATGAGTGCATGAATTACTTTTTCCAGGTCAGAGTGTGAAAGCATTGGTTTGAATCTGGAGATAATTCTTATTCTATGTCCTGTATTCTTCATTAGATGAGGTTGTCATCAGTGACATGACATTTGATGGTTCGAGCTGCTGATGAGAAAAGATCCAGTATGAAATAGCTACCCCCCATGTTCATGACACATTGCATATTATTATGTTGAAGGGTGTCATTTCTAGCAGTAATTCGACAGGATATGTCTGGCTTGTTATCTCACATTAAAGGGAGACTGAAAAATGCAGTCCACAGTGGAATAGATCCTACATTCATAGATACATACATACATAGATCCAGACATTTTTTTGAAAAGAATTTCACACAAAGAAGATGTGTGCAAAAAGAACACAACAAACTAGAGGCACTGCATGCAAATGCCAAAACATGTTGTACCTGTATAGTTTTAATGAATAGTAAAGTGCTATGTGCCATGTGTGTCAAAAGGTTTGAAACCTGGTTTATTTTGACCAACCTGGAAGAGGCGTGTGAAAATGTCAAACTCAAACACAGAAATGTAGTCGTTGCAGGTGAGGTCGATGGTGGATTTGAGGGCCATGGCCTCCAGGCCCGAGCTGATGGGATGCACTTCGTGAAGGCACTGTCGGAAGACTTTCCATGGCACTATCGTCCTGTGAGAGAGCAACAAGTCCAATTATAAAAGCTACAAAGGATACAGCAACTTGCAAACAAAAGGTATTTTATCAAATAATGCATCTTTATTGATATAAATGTAAATTTGACAAATGTAATGCAAGAGTTTCTGTACAAGAAAAAAACTGTGCAAATTCAGCTGTGCAAATTCACAGCTGATGTGTGAAGATTAATAGATACGGTTGAACTTTTGTTCTACTCACACAGCTGCTATGGCTATTGATTAGATAAAACAATAAAAAGAAAAGAAAGACATTCTTTCCAGGGTTATAGAGTATATTAAAGTGTTGGTGAAGTCTGGTGGTACAAACTGAGGAGGAGTGAAGTATCTCACCAACGATGAGATTAAAATGATTGAAATGTGACATTTAATTTGATAAGGCCATGGGAAACAAAGGTATCTGTTGGTGATGTCATTTATGCTAAATGTCAAACTACCAAATGTCTGTGATGACTGTGATCAGCAGCCTCAGCGGCCTTTACACTGATGTGGTCAAAACCAGAATTTAATCTCACACTACAGTATCTTACTTCCTGACATAGTTAAAAGCTTCTATCGCAGCAACAGTACACAACTAACATGCACTGCTACTAGGCAGCAACACAGACTCATTAAATTAAAAAAGGCGCCTGCAGAGAGATTAGTTTATACTGTAGCACTAAACACGAAGTCTTCCTGGAATAAGCAACATGTTTTTGTACATAATGGAGGAATGAGATGGTCAGAGGTCTGGTCTGGTTCCTAAACCCCTACACAGCATGTTATTGTTGTTGTCTTCATTTCATGATTGTATCTCCAGAGGCTGCATCACATCAAGGTGGAGATGAGCACAAAGGGAGACAAAAACACTCTTGCACCAAATACTTCTGATTTAATACGTCACGATTAAAAAGTGTCACATTACATGTGAGTACAACAGATATATATTATTGAAATATGAAATAATAACTGAAATACACATTTTGTTGACCTCTCTGGTGTGAGCTCCATTGCTCTGTTCATTGTACTCACATGATGACAAATGTGGCTCTGCAGCAAAAATAGAAATATGTATTTGCACTGAAGGTGAAACCTGAAACTCCACAAGGCCCACCAATATGAAGAGTGGCCGCTCCATTATGAGGACATTTTCAGGCTCAAGAGAAATGTCTCTTAGTGAACATTTCCTCCTTGCTAGTTCCACCCTCTGTTTGAGTGCCAAGCTTTTTAATTTTACCTCTCAGCCACGAGCACTCAAGTGTGGAGACACATCTCAGCTGAAAGCCCTTCTGCTATTCTCACAATGTTCTTCCCACGTTTGAATACAAACCACAGCTGAGCCCATACACACCTCTCCTTAACGTTACAAACCACCTCATAGCCTCATACATCATTATTGAATATGATTGTTGTGTTGTTGCTGCAACTTGCTTGCTGATATTTTCTGATTTAAGTCATAATTTTGCCAATTTTATACTATTTTATATCAGAAACTTTCTTGTGTGGCTGCTTGTGTGAAGATAAACCCAGTTTGTGGCTCTATTAATCAATATTGATGTTACTCTCTAAAAATCACGTGTTAATACTTCTACTAGTCTTGTATTTTATATATATAAAAAAAAAAACAAGGACGTGTAATTTCCCGCTAACTAGACAGGAAATACACTCGCAACTTGAGAAACAAATTAAAAAAATATTTTTTATGGTGCAGAAGACTGAGCATGTTTATCATCTAGATCTCATCTGAAATTGAGTTATTGTATTGACAACAGTTTCAAAAAATGTCAAATGATACCCAGCCGTTGCAACACAATGAACATTTGACTTGTGAATCACATCAAAAAATACAATACTATAATCAGGTAAAGAAAGTAGATTATTAAATGGACAGCTGGAGTTTAGAAAATCAATCAAAGAGTATGCTACGAGGCCAGCCGATTGTTAACTCACTGCTGGTATGATGATAGTAGAAATGGAAAAAATTGGACACTGGTGATACAGTTTCACAGCAACTCCTGAGCTGCCAACTGGAACAGCTGGAGAGGAGATCGTCATGTTTTAAAACCAGCACACAGCCAGTGTTAGAGGAGAGGAAAATGAGCAGAGAGGGAGGGAGACAGAAGGGAAAAGAGATATCACAAGGAGTAATGAGTGAGAATACGGCCCACTTGAATGCTTTGTGACCTCAGAGTTGAGCAGAATCCCTTTCGATAGTAATCAAGGCTGTAATAAAAAAAGAAGCAAGCCAGTGCTGACGGGAACATCACTCTCTGGCTCAACGCATGGCTGACCACAACTTAAATATTTACTTGCTCACAAACCCACTGCTGTGTCTGACACCACCTTGCTGGAAGACACACATGTAGATGTAGTAAGATGAATTATGCTGCAGTATTAAGTATAGCATATGCAAACTGTACTTCAAGAAGCAGCTGGTTATCCCTTACATATCATTTACACAGCGTAATATACCACATACAGATATTTAACACATAGAGTTCATTGATCTGAAAGAGATCATGTGACATAGGTAATGGAGTGATCTCATTTACCGAAGCTGACTATGCTGAACCTGGGACAATTGTGACTGAATGATTCAGTACAACCTTGATTGGGCTGTGATTTATGAGGAGGGAAACTCTTTTCACAGAGCTTGGTTCTTGCAGGGTATGGGTCTCCCGTTATAGTGTTTTTCCCTCTTTATGTTTCCCTGGACGGTGTTTCCCTGTTTAGCTGCAGTGGAGGGATAATAACAAAAAGAGGGAATTTTGTTCTAAAAAGACTGTGAATTATGTCCGCATCACTTATATAGAAAGTGCAGTAGGAGTTGGAGGAATTATTAAAGCAAGCAAAACCTGTTTCAAACCCTGTGTGAAAAATTGTGAACCTAATCTTTAAAGATTTCCCACTAATAAAACACTTTTCCCAGGAATGAACAATGGGTCAGATGTAGGGTAAATCCTTGTCTCTGGTTATTCCTGCTCTGACGTGATTAATCATGCGATCACTTGAGATTTGCTCTTAAAGCTTCCTCCTAGACTTCACTGTCAGTAGTGAGCTAAATATGTCTTATTCTTCAGGTTCAACGAATAAATGTTTTTACTCCTAAATTGGTTCTTTACAGTATTCTGAAGAAGTAACGCACTGCATATTGTCAACGGTAGTGTGTTTGGAAAGTACCAAACAACTTGGCTGTAAGGATCACCAGAACCAAAATCAAGACACCCCTTCATAGTCACTTTAAATAAATCACTATTAAAATGCCAGCTGCCATTGAAACAGCAGAATATTCAGGTCAGTTTCTCTTCACCTAAGAAGTAAAGCTATTGAGGCTTTTTCATGATTTTGTGCTAACTGTATCTATGACAACATGCAATACTGACCTTTTGCAGTCTGTGTAAATTAACAGTACATGGGATAATACATTCACCTACATCAGTATTGTAGATAATACAACAATATCCCAGCTACCACAGTCAGGTGTTCTACACAGCAGATGGAATAAAAGTTTATCTAAACACAATATGGCATTTACATGCACCAATCATTAAGTGGAATAGTGGCCTAACTGCCCTCATTTGGTTTCCTTCAGATAACAGACTTTTTTGTTTTGTTTTGTTTTTTAAGTGAGACTTTTTTTTCTCCCTGTAAGCTAAGTTTCAGTGTTTTCTGGGTATCCTATTATTCTAAGCAGTGCAGAAAGTGTTCCTCTACTTGGGGAATTCAGCAAATTAATATGGGACCTATCTCTTCCACACTGTAAAATGTTTTTCAGGGGTTATTTGTGGGCTAAATGCTGTTTGATAGGGCCATTATTACTTGAAGAACCACACAAACCTTTGAATGACTCTTAACTTAAAGAATAATAAGTGGTTCTTTAAAGCAACTTGAGCTTCCAAGCACAACAAAGTGGCACTGTGCTTTTATTTTATCAGTAAAATACAACTGATGAAGCAGTTCAAACAAGAGTCTGAAACAGCACTGATAGTACAGGCTGCTAAAACTCGCAGTTAGCCGGCATATAGTCTTAACAGCAAACAAAAACAGACAAATCTGAATTTAGAGCCCTGTTTAAGTCTTAAATCTTCTTCTCCAAAAACACTGATGCAATAAGAAAAGGGCTCTAAAACATTGTACAGACCTTGTACGTTTGTCTTATTTGCCCACATAAAGTGTCATGTATGGTCACTGGCAAAGCACACAGGAAGTGATGAACCGAAACTTAGTGAACCGCAGATAAAATGTCATTGTCACTTAGGGAAAGCAAAATGTGAAGCTGCCAAATGCAGCTGTAAACACAAAATACTGTTTTTGGACCCATAAAGCTTAGCGAAAGGTGACAAGGTACAGACAATGAAGATTGAAACTGAGTAAATGGGAGAGGTTGTATAGGCGCATGTTCGTACACAGAGAGAGGTCATGACTTTGTCTTAGTTGTGTATGTTAGTGAGACAAAGACTGGTCAAACAAGCAGCTGCTCTCAGCTGGGTGTGGCTGTGTGTGTGTGTATGTGTGTGTGTGTGTGTAAGCAGTGCTCAGTGTGACAGTGTGTCTTGCAGGTGCTCCAACATCGGAGCATCTCTCCCATTATATTGAGAAAAAGCATGCGCACGTTTGAATCGTCAAGAAAGTAATAGTATCCTAGAGATAACAGTAAAAAACAGGAAACATCCACAAACGCTGACATCACAAAGATCCTGACAGCAGCTTCTCCTTATAACTGAATGAAATCTTGATCTACCAAAAAGGAAAACATCAACTCAAAGCTGCAAAAGACTACAAGACATCACGGTGAGGTGAAGCTTACTTTTCTCCAAAAAATTTCCTCCAGAAGTCAGCAGCATCGGCTTTGGTAATCCTGAAAGTGTCCCCCTGGAACTGTCCTCCGGGGAAGATGGCTTTGATTTCAGCCAGCATGTGGCTGAAGATCAGAGACAGCTTGGTCAGGTTCCTCCTGCAGAGAAGAGGCCAGAAAAGAGAGGAAACAGTTGGTGTACCATAATAGCCTCGAATGCTTGACAGACACCATATGGAAATTATGTGGCCTTCAGAATTCTGAACATATTTGCACATTTTCTTGACTTCAAATGTGGTACTGGTACACGGAATCTGATCTCTGACAGACACTCTCTTAGCACAATATACAATACTTCAAAGTGATTTACAAAAGCAAATCTAAAGAAACTATACATCCTACAAAACGTCTCAAAAGTCTAGAAAATAAATCACAAAATAAACAAAAAAAGGCTTCAATCTGTGATATATCACACATTATACATCATAGCTGTCACATGTTAAATAAAACTGAACATGTAAAACTGTCCGTGTTATATTACTCAAAATGTTATTACTCAATGTGTCCTGTGTGTGAGGAAGGTCATACTCATCCCATTCAGAGATAATTATGTGACAAATTCAAAACCAAAGCCAAATTTTGTAATTTTCCAGCCTGCAAAGTCACTTCTGCAACGTTACAATCTAATGTCAAAGTCATACAGCTACTCGAATCAACTTGGTGCTGCTTGTTTCAAACCATCTTTGACTGTAAATACACCTTTTTAACTGTCAAGCACAAGCCAAAATGTTAGATAATGTAGATGTTGCTTCATTTCTTCCTGTGCACAATAACAATGCAGTCTGTGTGGGC